>JAMKCH010044391.1:0-40599 GCA_023653785.1 Ophioderma brevispina
AACAAAAAAAAAAACCTATTGTGTGAATGGAGGAAATCGGGTACAAATGAATAATGCAAAAAGTAATTGAAACAAAACCAGAGCAGATGGACAATACGTGAATGAACCAAATGCTTTTGGTTTAACAGTAGGTTTTGCTTGACAAACCTGGCAAAATATCAAGTTGATTGATTAGATAATAATAGGGTTCTACAAGGGTCTACAATCAATGTAATGTTAAATAATAAAAGATACAAGGAGCAAATTAAGCAAAAATATATTGACAGTGAAAATACAACACTATTGGGGCAAATAATTATGAATGATTGAGAACGCTCATTTTGGAAACATTATAATGATAAATGGGCAGTAACAGTAAACGAGGATACAAATAATTAACACTGCATGAGAAATCAGTCCCCGCACAGGTTTAGTTAGGGGTAAACACAAAGTATAAGGGCAGAAGATGAAAAGCCGGGGGAGATTGAATGGCCCTGCCTAAAATACTTAAAGTAAGCAAATTGAGATAAATAACACAGAGGATGCTAATAATTTACACTTCAGTAATGAGTGAGACGTCCCCGCACAGGTTTAAGGTAGGGGTAAACCCAAGTTATGATGCGCAGAAGATGACAAGCGTGCGGGGGGATGATCAAAAGTAATCCAAATGATGAATAATAATACATGAGGATGGAATCTCAATTACACTTCAGTAAAGGAAAAATCATTACCCGCACAGGTTTTTAAGATGGGGATAAAACCCAAGGCATGATGCGCAGATGACAATCCTGTGCGGAAATTGATTGGTTCCAAGAACATAAAGAAAAGCATGAGAAATAAATAACACATTGAGGATACAAATAATTACCACTTGCTATATAAATTACATTTCTACCTTACTAAAAATAACCCTCCATTTCAAAATTAATTAACAGGTTCACAGGTGTGGTCCAAAGGTCAGGGAAATATTGCATGCTGATATTAGTGCTTCTCCAGAACAGCGCATTTAGCCCTAGTTGGCTTTATGGTTGTTTAGAGCACTTTGAAGGAGAGGAGATCTGTCTATAGCCAAGCTCTGGTGATTTTCCTTCTAGGGGTATTCGAATTCTGTTTCTGGTGTTGCGGATCCGCACTTTCATTATTTCAATTAAAACCATTCAAAAAGGGCGGACCTGATCCTTTTAACCTGTCGCAGTTTGTGTAGTTTCCTTTTTTGCTCTTTAAAACGAATGCATCCTTTGACCAGGAATTAGGTTGTTATATTTTTCCCCCCTTTTGTGGTTTTAGGAACGCACTTCAGTGCGTTTTAATTTTGATTATTTTTACCTGAAGGCCGGCGTGAGGAAAATGAGTCCCACAGAGTGTGAATGTCTACCATTATGTAAATGCTTGTCGGAAATAAACCGTGACCTTAGACGAGGCCATTTGGTTACAGTGCCTGAGACAAATGATGGGTGTCAGCATTCAAGGTGAACCCAAATGGCTAGTTGAGTGGTAGGACATCAGTCACACGGCTCTGTATTTCTTGGCACCGGTATGTTGTCTCTTAGCCAATAAAACTTGTCGGCCACCAGTTTTGCAATAGGAACAGCCGACTCTTCAAAGTGCGGCGGAGGACTCTCTTCCATAACTATTGGGGGGCCGGTTTATTTCCTCTTGTTCCATTTTAGCTCCTTAAGACCAATTTTTAAAACAGTCATAAATTTGGTCTCAACACAATTTCAAAATGGCTTCTTTGCCCTATTAAAGTCAAATGCCCAGTATTTGCGGTTTAATTTCCTTTTGTTTTTTGTGGGTATTAATTAAGATTATTATAAGAACAGTCTTTTATATAACGCTTAAAAGCATATGGAAATTTTTTTGAAGAGCGCCCCAATTTCAAAATTGGAATTTGCACAGTTACGTTGGTAATTGCTAGGAAACTATACCTGCGAACGAGAATGCTAAAAAATGGTATTTATCACAAATAAGTGATTTTGTAATTAGAATTTGGGATCCTAGATTGGACTTAACGGCAGAGCTGAATGATACTGAATTGTACGTCCATGATGAAATAGTGCACCTCGAGAAAATAACCTCTAACTTGACTTGCCCGACCTATTAAAACAACTAAAGGATGAGCGTAGACAGACATGGCGCTATTCCCGCTATTTCACATTGGAAGGCCGTTTCAGCAGACGTTGAAAGTATGATCGGGGATCCCCGCGAATAATTATTTTAGTACGAAATTCCTTCGTTTATGACAATAGATATTGTCGACTTAACATCACAGGTATAGTTACTAGCCAGTTACCAATGCAAACTGTTGTTTAAACATCTCCACATTTTTGAAAAATGAGGCGCCACTTCAAAAAATGTGTTAATATTGCTTCATCCGTATATATGCCAAAGCACGGTTATCAGTATATTATTATTGCACCCGCCCCTTCAAGAAATCACCACAATCATTTAATTCTTTTAGGTGGCCACTCAAAGACATACCTTACAAGCGCCCATGCCTATCATTTTCAAATTTTCATAGTGTGATTTCCGCGACTTGGTCGTATCACGGGTAGTGCGGATACGTCAATATCTTATTATTGTTTATGTTTATTCATTGAAAATTGAAGCAATTTTAACATTCCCATTCGGCTTAAATAATTACATAATTTTGGCCAAAATGTCATTTTTGTTCCCTTTTTTTGTCACTTTTTTAACATTTGAGCGAGTTATCTTTCTTAACATTTGCTGCCAGAGTGTTTCAGTCTTTTCGTCTATGTTACTAATTTTGAAATTTGGGGAATTTAAATAGTAGTTTTATTCTCCCGTTAAACTTTCCTCTCATGTTTTTAGGGTGGCAGTGTGTAACAATTGTTGCAAGTTTCGAAGTTAGCGGTTATACTTGGTACCCGCCCTTGTTTTGTAGATCTATGCCATTTTTTGTCGGTATTTTGCACAGTACCAAAGACAGAACCAAAGTTAGTACCAAGTATGCTCTGCTCCCATGGCCCCTTTTGATGTATGTTATTTTTATTTTTACATGCTCCATACTAGGGCAATATTAAAATTTTTATAATTTCACCTCAAATTATATTCCCACGGTTGTGCTTCTGAGCGCCGCCTATGCAGGTCCCAATTTTCTTTATTTCTTTGGTAATCTTGTCAATAGATTTCATTGTAACTCTTATTTGGTCGTCCTCACGGGGGAGGGTGGGGGGGGGGGGGCTTGGCAAGTTACCTTATAGGTACGTGTGGGGAGTGGTTTAAACACGTTACCTATTCCCAGCTCATTGAGCTCGATAAAATTCTTAGCTGTTCTGCACGAATTATCCTTGTTGTCGTATTCTGGCGCAAATATTTCAAACAATGATCATTGTATTTTGGGATTGCCCTCAAGTAATTCAATGTCAATTGTATTCACATGAGGAAAGAAGAAATTGTGTCAATTATACCACTTTCCACTTCTGTATCTGGTGTGGAATCGAGACTTCTATCTTCTGTATCGGAGGGGGGAATTAGGTAGCTAGAGCTAGATATAAAATGCCAAATTGTGTTACATTCCAGTGTGACATATATGAATTTACAAACATGTATAATTTAAATGCTTATTCTTATTTAAATATATGTCCTGATTTAAGAGTTGATTTGTGCTAAATGCTAAAATTATATTTGGTTACTGTGGAGCCTGATTATGTTCATTATTATAAGAATGATTTGTGATAAATTGTTAACTTATATTGGCATACTGTGCTGCTGGTGCCTTGATTTAATACTCCTCTGTTATGGGGAGTTAAATAAAGTGCTTAATGATGTTAATAGCCAAACTATAATCTATTTGTGAATTGATTTGGCACTTGTGATCGACCAAAGGGCCGTTTTGGCTGGTTTTAGATGTTTGCTTGTGCTCATCATGTGAATTTGCCAAGTGTTTAAGTTGAATTATTGAGGTCCTCTTGAAATGGTCTTGCTTGATGAGGGCCATCTTTGAATTATAGTACAAATGAAGCCGATGGCCTGTTGAATTAAATCGCATGAAACGGCGAAAAATGCCGCTACCCAATTCGTGCTTCTTCGCTTTTTCTTTTCATCGACTGGTGAGAGATAAATATTATTTTAATGGTTGCCAAAACTGTACCAACCTGCAAACGTAGTCCATAAAAAACGCAACAGCTTAGTGCTACGCCTTAAAGGCTGACTCGAGATTTCAAAGTATAATTTTTTGGTGGTGTAATATAAAAATCTCAACAGAATAATGATAGCAAACCTAAAATGAACAATCCAAGGTTTGAGTTGGATCGTATTTTCCGTTTTGATGCAGTAAACATTTATGTTTATAGTATTACGTCCCATAGATACTGTGATACAAAAATTCCGGATCCGGATTTAAAAACAAAAAGTTTTTTTGTTTTTTTTTTTTTTTTTTGTTTTTTGTGGATTTTCTATATGAAGGACTTCGATTTGAGCTTAGCTATTTCACACGGTAATTAGTATAGACAAGCATTATGTGGGCATATTGCAAAAAACACGATTGTTTGAAAAGTGAGGGCGCCCTCCTCGGGAAATCTTGAGTCGGCTTTTTAAGTTTTGAAACAAAGCATATGACTAATTTGCTTTTGTTTTAAGGTACGATAATAAGACTGTTAGCTAATGTTCATAAAATGTTAACTAAGGTAGAGTCAACATTTTTAAAGATATGATCCAAACCAGAAATTAAGTAACCCCCAGGATCCATTGTACCAAATGAGGCGTTAGTAGATACAAGTATGACTTTACTATATGCGGACAGAAGACCAAATCATGGATCTTAACTAGCATTTTACTTTTTTAATGAATGGTGCTGCAACAAATATTAACATACAAATGTTTCCATTGTATAATAGAGCCTAATAAACATGCGTTTTAAAACATGTAGAAGATCAAAAATTAGGAATCGAATTATGACAACAAATACCTTTATTGTCAATTAGAAAAACATTTTTGGAATTAGGAGCGGATAAGCATCGATTAGTTTTGTGACAGCACAAAAGAGTTATCTTGACTAATTTGAATGACAAAATGAATAATGGTATTGTATGCGATAATTTATGTTGTACTTTTCCTAAAGTGTCAAAAATATAACAAGCAAGTGCAACCCAACGCCATTTTTTTTCGATGACTTACAAAAGCATAAATACTATCAGTAAAGTCATCGACCATACATTTATCTTTCCTTTCAACGGGTTTTGTTCATCTCTACTTAAAAGTAGCTAATGTTATTCCAATGGTCAAGGCTAGAGACGCCGGACTTCACCAATACATGCTATCTCTATTTTACCAGCTATATCCACGCTTCTTGAAAACAATCGCTAACGCTAGTAATTCATTCATTGAATTATAAGTTTCTAACTCCAAAGCAATTCGTTTTTAGGCCTAAACGAGCTATGTATATGGCAATAAAAAACTTCTATTGCTTAATAAAATGACAACCTTGAACAAAAAAAAAATACCACGGTTTGGTATCTTTTTATTTAAGTAAGGGTCTGTGATACATAAATCATACCATTCGTTTGCATAATCTTAAACAACTATCCGTATCAGAGGCCTCGTAACAATTGGATCAGCAGTCATCGGGCCATTCGCTGTGGTAGATTTAAAGATAGTAGTGTTTTTCAACATCTTTGATGGTTCTATGTGGAGATCTAATATTGCTGGAAATGGCGGTTGTCCATATAGGGATGGAGGTGCTGACTTTCATGATTGTGAAAGTGTAAATTTTGAGCCTCCGCTTTATCTTGTCAGTTGTACAGAGCTTGGTGGGTGGTATGCACTGTTGGTTACCCAAAATTTTCTGAACGGCAAATAAAAGCTTATTTAGTAGGCTTTAGAGAATACCAAACAAAAGACCCATGCGTACTTTAGTCATTTACAAAATGCCTGTGTTACGAGTGTTAACATTTTTTGGGACAGCCTTTAGGTCAAAGAAATCCAAAAAATTATGATTCTTGTTAAATGAAGATATCAATTTCTTTGAAGACTTGATGTAAACATTATGAAGAAAACTATTTACCATCCACAAAATATCTTATTTGAAGAGGACCAAACTATGGTGGAGTGTTCCGCAGGAGAAGCCTGTCAAAATGGGTGGTGGTTCCACATAAACTGTATTAATTTGCATAAGGGTGACCCAGCGGTTACAGGAAACAAGGATTGGTGGTGCTCCGAGGAGTGCAAGGGGACTTCGGTTTACTGCTTTTGCCAGAAATACAGAGTGGAGTGCCCAGTAGACCTGCAATGCAGTAACAAGAATTGCATTGGGTTAGTATAAGCAATGTACTCTCTATGAAAGGATTCTTTATCGAAATTGAATTTAATTTGTTTGCTTGTATCCACAAGTCATTGGTAATGGCTTTGTGGTGGTGTCAGGATTTGTTCAGCTAGTGTGCTGATCCGGGGCCGCGTGTATCCATGATACGGACGCTCCTAACATGGCCCGCTATTTGAGGCTGGAGCGGATTGGGAACAGTCAGGGGTTTACACCCTACTCTTATTCGACACTGACTGCGATGTACATGTACAGTTGTGACTCTCTGTACACGGGACCGACGGCTTAACGTCCCCTCCGAAGGACGGGATGCTTTCGTGATCCATTTGCCCAACTCCAAGTGAACCATGGAGGAGAGCGGTATTCTGTATTTAATCAATAGCTGGTATACAGATCAAATCCAGAATTGATAGTACCCGAATAACCCCACCGGGATTCGAACCCGGGAATTTTGATGGTAAATTTGCGCCAGAGGCAAGCACCCTAACCGCTAGGCCACGCTCTCCCACGTAGGCCACGCTCTCCCACAAGGCCACGCTCTCCCACAAGGCCACGCTCTCCCACAAGGCCACGCTCTCCCACGCGTGAATTTAATTTAGACATTAGAATACCTGAAATCAGTATGTTAATTTTACAGGTAAAGATTATAACCGTTTATAAAGCCAAACTGGATTGTTGTATTAAACGCCACAAAAATGACGTTGCATTATATAAACTTTGTTATATATCTATAATTTCACGATAGGAGAAGGGAGCAAATGGTTTTGCACGCCCCAATGTGCAAAAAATTATTCTGTGTCAACAAGTGGAACAGAGCCAGTGCAGGAATACAGCCGCTTTGCAACTTGGTTAGGCCTGTTGATACTATGCCATTATAGTGGGGGACTGTAGTGCACAGATCTCATGTGAGTGTGCTAATCTGGATAAAACTAATTTTTGGTACACAAGTACTTTATATGCATTGACAATCAAAAAGTTGATGGAAGCACTTACCACACCCCTTTCATGGCCCCCAGCGTGGAGTTCAAGGTTACACAGGGGTAAAAAATTTAAAATGTTCCGATTGTGTTGAAAAGCACACCATGATGTTTGTCTGGTTACAAGGATTCCAAAGAGGTATAGTTTGTACTACCTATGGCTTATAGTTTTGGAATTATGGGGTAAAAACTGTAAAAATGGTGAAAGTCAATTTAGTTTTGTAAAGGGGTCAAAAATTAAAAGTTACTCCAATTTTTGTAAAACGAGGTTCAAGTTGTTGGTTCAGCTCATAGAATGAAATATAGGAGTAGTTTAACTATCTTAAGTGTTTGGTTATTAACCAAAATGGCGAATAAAGTCAACAGCTATTGGCAGCTATTGGATTCTATTGACCTGTGAACCATTTTGTTGGGTAACGTGAAAACTAAGCATAACAGATAAGGCAAACTATTTAATTCCTTATTTCAATCCTTTAAGCTAGGGAAACAATTTGCACCACATATTACCTGAATCAAAGCAACTTTTAACTTTTGACCCATGTAGGCATGTACACACCAAAATTGACATTTTCCCTATTTTTACAGTTTTTACCCCATAACTCCGAAACTAGAAGTCATAGATATTGTAAACTATACCTTTTTGGAATCCTTGTGACCAGACAAACATGTTGTACTTTTCAACACAATCGGAACATTTTAAAATTTTGACCCCTGTATAACCTTGAAACCCAGGCTGGTGTCCATTAATGGGGATTGGCAAGTGCTTCCATCAATTTTATGGATTATCAATGCCTATAGTACTTTTGTGCAAAAATTCACAATTTTATCCGGAAGCGCACACTCGTTCACTACAGTCCCTTATGCTATTAAGATGCAGAACGTGAGAACGACGGCCTCTCATCACGATTAGGCAAATTGCGCAAATTGGTTTTGTTCAGAACAACAACTCCAACTACCGTCCACTACTGCGCATCGATTGTTGGCAGGCAAAATGTTACCTACCACAAGACTCTAAACTTAAAACGCACTAAATGTTAATGATATGTACTATGTATACAATATATTATAAGCTTACAATGATATACAGTCATATCCTTGTCATATAGGTCAAAATGGATGGCTCCCCAAAAGACTTGCATTTGACCAATGCTGGAATCGAACCGGCAATGTCAAAGGTGGACCGGAAAAAAACCTATCCCTTGATTATAAAATGGAAAATGAAAACCGTGGATTTCAAGGTGAGAAGGAATACCCTTTGGTGTCCCATTCCTTGTATATGAAAAAATCATAATATACCTTGACAAGTAATAAGTGCATACTTCTAAAGAATTATTGTTTGATTCAAAGGCACCTTTTTGCTTTTGTCATTCAACAGGAGGATTGCGGAGCGGCTCATGAAAATTATTCTGATACACATTTGGCTCGCCATCTCCCAAATAAATGGATCGTTTATGCATATAGCGTAAGTGCCCATTCCAGGGGCCAACATCATCCACGCCTTAAGGACGGAGCAATAAAAAAAAGACCACTACGAATGAGTTCTGCAAGACCTATACAGAACGCGAAACTATTTACTTTCGCCAACAAAAAAGCTCGTCGTACACAGGAGTTGGCACTGATTTTATTTGCACCTATGCATTTTAAAGGGGCCAAGCATTGACGAATTCGAGAAAAAGATGCATGATCTCGCAGGCCGGTTCAAGACCATGGGCCGCAACTATACCCGGTGCCTCAAAAAAGGAAACCCTCGAGCGCCCTCTATTTCACGAAGAGAAAAGAGTAAACCATAACAAATTAATACACCTCTTAAAAGTAACATTTCATTAGGTTTCCGACATAACCGAAAAGAGTCCTTTCCAAAAGGACACATTTACGGCGATTTTATGTCCGATTGAAAATTGTACACTGTTTGCATTTTATCCACGTATTGTTACTGTCCTGGTTACTGTCTAAGCTGTCCTTAGACAATACACCTTCTCAAGCACCTTCTTTCGTTCATGATTTCCTTTTGTTTTGCTACAAGACCAGTTCTGATATTGAAAAGTTGTTTTCAAATTATTAGAAATTCTAAGATTCTTGCCTCGTTCTTCTTTACTGTCGCTGCTCTGTCCCCCTCCCCTCCACCTCCTCTTTGCTGCCTCTAAGACCGATACGACTGATGCATGCTTTGCTCTCTCTTTTCCATTTCAATAAATGACTCAATCATATCTTGTCCGTCTGAATGCTTTCAAAGGCAGGTTATTCTATTGGCGAAGCGAAGTTCTTGCAAGTTTGCTGGTGGTTACTGTATATGTTCCCCTCTAGGGCGAAGGGTCTAGCGAGTCAATCGGGGGATCTTAATCGTAACAGAAAACCGCTGCCTTTGCAAGCATCCGACGGGACAAGAATGATTAGAAGTCGATTATGGAAATGGAAAAGAACGCAATCCTGCATCCTTGTTACAGACGGCCATCTTTAGAGCAGAGCAGTAAAGAGAATGATGCAAGATCTTGGAATTTCTAATAATTGAAACTAAACTTTTCGATATCAGAACTGACCTTTGCCGCAAAAACAAAAGAATCATGAAAAAACGAATGAGCTTGGAGAATGTGTAGTGTCTAAAGACTACCGAAAGGGTAACAATCCGTGGATAAAATGAAAAAGTGGTAAATTTTCAATCGGCCATAATCCTTCAATATGCATCCTATTGGAAGATCTTTTTCGGTGTCGGAAACCTAATGAATTGCACGTGTCGATATGGTATTATTTGTAATGTTTTAACTTTTTCTCCCGTGAATAAAGGGCCTTTTAGGGTTCCTTTTTTTGAGACACCCGGTAGATCTGGATCGAATGGTGACTATATAGTCGGGTCCTATCCTTCAGATTCATCTGGTGTCAGAGAGATTGGATTCTTCCCTCGCCTCTGATCCAATTATCCATCGTACTAGAGCTTATTAGTTCTTCTCCACATTGGTCTATTCCCGAAAAAAATGACCTCCCCTATAGAGGGCAAACATTTTTGTTCACAAAATATCTGGAATTCCTGCTATCTTCCCTGAATTTCTGGATTCCAGACGCTACCTTCGGTACATTACCAGGAATTCCAGACTCTACCTTCCGTAAATTCCAGAATTCCTAGTAATACACAATGTAAAAAAAACATGAATTCCCAGAGGATTATGGTTAGTGTAAGAGAGGGTGTTACATATTGATTTTCCTCTGACAATCGTAAAAACCTGGAATTCCGTCACCCTCTATACCTAAAAGGGCTGGAAGCCACCCCGTATTAGACATTAAATTCGGGAATTCCAGCTTTTTCAAAAGTGCAAAAAGTCTGGAATTCCAGCGCCCTCTTTTTTTTCTGGAATTCCTTGGCATATATGTTAGATATTAGATCATAATCCGAACGCCTCGGTTGAATGTTGCCCTCCATTATATTCATCTTTGTCTTAAACTCAGCATGGAACCGGGCAAGAAGACAATTGTATCCTTTGTTATTATTATTATTTTTTTCAAACCTTTTTTAAAGACCGGACAACAGGTCAACGAATCATTCTACGGTTGTGCATAGGCCCGTGCCGTTGTAACTCGTTTTGGCTCATAGGGGGGGTGGAGGGGGCTTTTTAACTTGAGCTGTTATTCTTGTAAACGACGCGAAAGAGATTGTTTAAACTTTAAATAGACCATTTGCACGATACCCATAATGCATCTCGTATTGTGCCCATTTCCATCCGGGAACTTGTACCAGAGTTCATGTTTACAAAAAATTGTGTTGTTCGTGTCGCCGAACAGTGCCTAAAATTACAATACAAAGTACCTTTTCACGTGAAGTTAATCTACAAAAATGTAAAAGAATATCAAAGGAACAAAAAACAACCGAGGCACTGGTGTTGAAATTCACGACAAAAAGTGATATTTTCGATTATGTGCCCTACTTGTCATCTGCAGGACGAATACACAACTATAGTGCAACGTCACAGATAGTGTAAGTTTTCTGATATTCTCTTTACGCTCAATCAATCAATCAAAAACTTTATTTCAACACGGTGAACCAGCATCAACAAATGTTGTTCTTCCTCTTGTCCGTATATACATTTCATAAAATACAATGAGAAATAGAATATTATACAAATTATGAAAGAAATATGACAAAATTAAATTATATTTGTACAATAATGATAAACAATGAGATTACTAAAACACAACATAATATTACAGCTCTTAACCAGCTCTTAACCGTATGTTCACACATCATTAGGAGATTTCCGCGTTTGTGATTGGTTGAGAGCCGGTCATAAATAAACAACGTTTAATGCCCAGCAGTAATCGATTTCTGATCACTTTGGGGTAGGCATGTAGAAATAGGTAGACGTGTGTACAATGAGCATGGTTGCTACGGCTATTAATTAGTATTATTGTCTCAAAATAAATATTGAAGCCCAATATACTTGACTATTAAACAAAACATGTATTTTCAGAATATGTGTTGAATAAAGCACAAAACATGCTTTCAAATAATTATTTTGCATGTTAGTGCACATTCGAAGCACACCCCTATTCTGTAATGGAATATCCCATTTGATACATCGATCGTGCTGTTTTTCTCAAGTGTGAAGAAGACGAAAACATGACGATTTAAGGTACAAAAATGCAAAATAATGATGTGTGAACGGAGTTCATTCATGGATTTTCAGGAGCACGCTTTTGTTTTGTCCCTCGAGCAGGCCACAAACACAAAACCGAAACCCGAGCGCCGGCCTGCCCTCGGTTCCAAAACAAGCGTTTATCCATGAAAATCCATGATGAACCCCTAATTTTTATGAGCCGACTTGAGGCTGTAACAAGTTCCCCTGATAGGACTGGGCACAATACAGAATCTTATGGGTATCGGGCAATGTCCTATTCAAAATTAAGTCCCATTCTAGTACTTGATTTATACTTGTATATGTCAATAATGCCTTGATAACGTGCCCCCCCAAAATGATATATGGCATTTTTGTTGCCCATTTTGAAAAAACAGAACCCTCAAGTGGTACTTATCATATTATTACACATTGCATAATTTCTGTTAAAAAACCAAAAATGGGTTCAGCTTCTTCACATTGCAGAAAATTGAAAAGAAATTGGAAGAAAAAACCTATATTGCTTTGGCCCCCTAATCGTTTTGATAAAATAAACATTATTAAACCAAGCAGAGTTAGATTTTAACACCATGATGCTAAACAGTACTTCTTGAATGATAAAATAATGCTTGGAGGCAACCCCGTTTACTGTACACATGGTGCAAATGCGGAGTTTGCTTTTGGTTACGATTTACTTGACAAAGAGGGGGATTTCTGGCATACACATTGCCTTTAAGAAAAAACAAGAGCGGTCACCGCTCTGGTGGATTCGTGCAACTTGCAGTTGGTGGGGTCGTGATCCCCCGGGGGTGGGGTGGGTAAGTGACGTACCTGCTCCTACCGATCCTGATATCAGGGCTATCGGTGAGAGGTTTCTTGCAAAAAAGGGGGTCTTCAGTGAAGGAGAAGTAAAGGGGCATTCCGGCCGTGTAAGAGATAAACGGGGAATTTTTTATGGCTATAAAATAATCCTAACTGATGAATATAAATCCCAACTCTTTTTGTCACACACAAAATTAACACAACAGGGTGATCCAAACAAGGTTTGGGGTCAAAAAAGGGGTCATTCATGTCAGAGCCCAAATCGGGGCTTTATTTACGTGCATTTTTGTTGTGTGAGGACTTTAAAAAGGGGTCATAGAGGTGACAGATTGGTAACAAGGCTTTTCTCAAACCACACGTTTTCACCTCTTTTTCCGCGTATAGCTTGTAAGACAAAAGCAGCACACCAGATTGCAACTGTACAAGTACAGGAGTGTTTTTCCCAAAGACGATGTGCAAGCAATACAGGGAGAATTGCAGATATCCCCAACAACCGGGATGACCACAACAACAAACCACCATCACCACCAACACCCCTCTCACACACCACCCCCACCCCGCCAAAACAACCACACCCCCGTCCCCACACCCCCAACACCCACACCCGTCCCCAACACCCCACACCCTCCCCAACACCCCACACCCTCTCCAACACCGCCTCAACACCCCACCAACCCCCTCTCCCAACAACTCACCTCACACCCACCCAACCCCACACCCCCACCCCCTCCCAACACTCCTCAACACCCCACTCCTCTCCCCAACACCCTCACACCCCACAATTCCCCATATCACCCCAGCCCTCCACACAACCACACCCCTCAATACCCCACCCCGCACTCACATAATCCCCTGCCCCAATGCCCCACAAACCCCCCCCAACCCCCCTCCCGCAATTCCCCACCCCCTCCCCATACCCCCCATATCCACAACCCATCCCCACCACCCCAACCCCTCCCAACACGATCCCGCAACACCACTCCCGTCCCAACAACCCGCAACACCCACTCCCCTCCCCCAACACCTCCCCTCACCCACCGCCATTCCCTCCCAACAACCCCTCAACAACCACCCCCTTCCCAACACCCCAACACCCCACCCCCTCCCAAACACCCCTCAATCCCCCCCAGCCCACACCCCCCCTCAACAGACACCCCTCCCCAACACCACTGCAACAACCCCACCCCCTCCCCACACCACTGTCATCCCACCCCAACACCCACCCCTCCCCAACACCCCGCAACAACCCACCCCCTCCCCAACACCCCCCGCCCCCCCCCCAACACGATCCCGCAACATCTCACCCCTCCCAACACCACACAACACCCCCTCCCTCCCCCACACCCCTCAACACCAACACAACACCAAAAACCAAACACCCCAACCCCCCGCAACACACCCACCCCCCCCCCGCAACTCACACCCCACCCACTGCCCCCCAAGCACCCCCTCCCAACACCCTTACCCCCCCCCAACAACAAACCCCTCCCCAACCCCTCCCCACATCCCATCCCACCCCTCCCCCACACCACCACCCCCTCCCCCAACACCCGCAACAACCGACCCCCCCCTCTCCCCACCTCCAACCCCAACACCCCGCTCAACACCCCACCCCCTTCCCAACACCACCCAACAAACACCACAGGGTCCCTCCTCAACCAGCACCCTTTAACCCCGCCCAAACCCCTCCCAAAACCCTCTGCAACGCCCCCACCCCCTCACCCACCGCCCCTGCAACACACTCCTCCGAACGCCCACCGGCAAGACGCCCACAGCCCGCCCCCAACCCCCCTCCACACCCCCGTCCCGCCCCAGTGCCCCACCCCTGCCACCCACCACCTCCACCCCACCTCCCAAACACCTCCCCACTCCCACCCACCCCCCTTCCGCCCTCCCCCCTCAACCCACTTACCCCACCACTCACCTACAAACCCCTCCCCAACCCTCCCGACTTCCCACCTACCCACCCCCAACACCCCCTCACAGACACCCCACCCCTCCCCACACATTCAAACACCCTCACCTTCCCCCAACACCCCCTCCCCAACCCACTGCACCACCCCACCACCATCCCCAAGGTACCCCGCAACATCACCCACGCCCCTCCCCCCATCACAACACCCCTCCACAACACCACCCCCACCCCCTCCCAAAACACCCTGCAACACCCCAATCCCTCCCCAGCACCCCGGCAACACCACAACCCCCTCCCCAACACCCAACCCTCCCGCAACACCCTTCCCCCCCCTCAGCACCCAACGCCCTTCCCAATGCCCCGCAACACCACACCCACCCTTCCCCACACCCCGAATACTCCCGCCCCCATCCCCCACACCCCATCCCCTCCCCTCCCCTCCCCAACAACCCCACCCCCCCCCCCCCCCCAACACCCCCGCCCCCACTCCCACACCCCACCCCTCCCCCCCTCCCCACGACCCTCCCCTCCCGCAACACCCCACCCTCGCCCCTCCCAACACCATCGCAGCCCCCTTCCCCACACACCACGCAAACCACCTCTCACCACCCTACCACCCTCCCACAAAACCCGCAACACCCAGACCCCCCTCCCGAAACACCCCGGCAAACACCCTACACCCCTCCCCAACCCTCACCCGCTCCCCCTGTCTCCATGGACGCCGAAATATTGCATATCCAGTTGTACTGTTTCAGCTATACCCAATTACGCATATTTATTAAGTCCAATTGCATCACAAATGCCCTTTAATTGGCCCACAGCCACTTTGACCTAATTATAATTCCACACAAAAGATTAATTCCCGACTGAGTGCTTTCCTGCATATGAAGAACTTTGGCCTATCAGAGTCCGTGATCCATTCCTGAGTTTTTGATTTTGCGCACTGTGTTTTCTTCATTCACCGCGATTCGGGGATTCCCTGGGCTAGCTAATTCCCTGTTTGGTTTTCACCGCGGTAAAGCCCTGTGCATGTGGACCGTAGCCACCGCACTTGTATTTTTTCGTATTTTTTTAAAATGTTTTTTTTTACCTGGCCTGGTCCTCAGCATACGAATCCAATGTCTCCCTCTTTTCCCCTGCGTTTGTATTTTGCCAATATAGCGAAAATGTTTGTTGAGGACTAGTTCACCTCCTTGATCTCTGTAATTGGTAATTAATAAATCCGGCTTCGTAGTGTGAAGATATCAAAATTCGGATTTTTTACATGGCGAAATTGCCATCAATTTCCGGGATCATTCTCAACCGCTTGGAGAAGCAGCAAAGCCAGGATACTGTAATAAATCGGGATGGACACTCGATGCAAAGAATGGATGCGTACTACACATGATCTGCATGAAATCTGCACGAAATCTGTAGCTTATAGCTCGCCAGTCTTACGTGGTCGCTATTGATGCACAGCAGACGTCATCCCCGGTTTAAGGTCATTAATGCGTTGATGCATAAATAATATGTATCTTATCGACAATTGGGCGCTATCACTATCGATAAATCAAATGGGGCCTATGGCATTTGTACACAGTTGTACCCGCCGGGCAAAGCTGGTGCGGTTTATGATTCCATTGATTTCGTTACAAACACCTCTTATCTACCGATTGAAATGTGTCATGAGGTATAGGCGTTCTCAGGGGGAGAACGGTGAATACTGAATCAGACTGCAAACAGCCATATTTGGTAAGAACAACACCATATATGGATTAGGAGTAGTTTGAGAATTTATACTCATTATTAGTATTGAACATGTGTTTTTTAAAGAATCACTATTGGGTTCCAGTTAATTGTGTATTTCTCATGCATGCGGCGAAGGTCATAATGTTTCGTTAACGAAGTTGGATTTAGAGGTGCCGAAAGATACGTTAGACCAATTGCGACATTCCGCTAAAATCGACTCATTTTGGTCCATATCATTACATTTAATCTAACCAAACAGACCTCTACAACTTTTGGCATATAGCGAGAAAACGCTATTTTGAGCAACTTTGCTGTCATCCAACAAGATGTTGGATAAGAATTTTTTTTGATAAAAAAGCACTTGAAGTTGAATATTTTAGGGATTTTGTGTTCAAATTTGCCGTTTCCTTCATCTCTTCCGGCAGCAGACCAGAGTAGGTTTGTTTTCATGGGAAGAGTGAAAGTAGCTGTATGGATGTTTTGTAGCAGAGATGGACCAGTATATTTAGCTCGTCACCCTTTGCGTGAGGCCCGAGCCGGTAGTTGCGATTTTGTATTTGAAGCACGGCTGGGCTAGGCTTGCTTTGGCATGCACTGATGATTTGATGATCACGTATTCGTGATTGTAAACTAGGCTACTTAAAAGTAGTACATATACCCATGATACATGTGTTTCGTCCAAAAATGTCCTTATGCTCACACACTCCAACTTACTGGGGCTATCTTCAACGAGCGATCAATGTGGCCAGTGGCTGTGCATGGTGTATTACATACATAGGAGTATTTGTTTAGTGCACACTGCACAGCCCACAACGTATACGTATGCTCGGTCTTGAGTCATCGAGGGTGACGTATACGTAATGACGGGACTCTGCATTCGCTTTACCATTTCGATGTGCTCAACCTTTATTCATGTGCGTGTTCAATGAACGGCCCAGCGGCGTGCGTTTCTCGGGTGCAAAACCTAACGCGCACAGCGACGTCGCCCTCAAACTTAGATCCGAAATATAGGAAGTGGCGGATATGACCCGCTTTCTCTCGCGGTTGTTAGGCAGCACACAGTGTCACGCCTAATAACGCGTGATCCAATTACGCACTGACGTGCACGCAGTTACGCGATAGATTTGATTGGTCCGCAACAATCATGCGTAATGTGCATGAAATGTGCAGTGGCAGACGTCCAACGCCACGTTCACAAACACTGGATCTTGGAAAGTACCACATACATTGATGCGGATCTGGGTGCCTGTGTAATATCCACTGTAATTGTGTTTTCGGTCTTACATTTCGCTTTGTTAACATGACATCTGGGATTGTCTGGAACATTCCGCTCAGCCGCCTTCTAAGCCTGTAATGACACATTTTGACGCAATCGGTTCCAGATTTGACGCGGGCGTGACGCACTACGAACGATGTGGCGTTTAGAAACAAATTCAGGAACCTCGTCCCGACTCATGGGCCGAGTCCAAGTCACTCAACTTGGACCATGCTCGTGGACTCGGAACTGCGGGTCCCATGGTACTCGAACCCCAAAGGCCCCATGCCCTTGCCTCGATTCTCCGCCACTCAGACCTCTGGACTCAACCAATTGAACCCAAACCCCCAGTGGACTCTGCATCAAACAAAACTACAACCACATCTATCTCCCAATACTGCAATACTAGTAGTTGGAATATCACCAGATACCATGATTTGTTTACATTGTCCTCACTCTTTCTAAATATTATAAATATGCTGACAAACTTATCTAAATCAAATGAACATGATATTGAAATTTGAATAGTCAAAATGCACCATTCTCCACTAATTTTGTGATGCTCAAAATCAGAAAGTAGAGATACATTGGAACTTTGAACGATGCCTGTATGTTTATTGTTTACTACAATCATGCACGACAAGCAATTAAGTAGGGCGGTTACAACGCCCGAGACTTTGCGGAAAAGCGGTGTGCAGAATCGTATCGCTGGGAGTTTTAATAGCGATGAGAATCCACGCGCTCTCTTTAGCAACTTATTGATAATCGCAGGCGCTTAAACAACATGTGTTGCCTGTCCAAGAAGTGGTCGCTGTTTTGACCAGGGGGTGTCATGCCAACCCACAGCAACAGCAAATTCAAAACTTTTTATTTTTTTCCTTCTTTATCTTTATAGAACCTCTTTGGGAGGAGGTTGCTCTTACGCATATCGAACGGTTTACACACAGACTTGACTAAAAATCGCTGTCACGATAATTCAAATCTAAATGAACCTTTTATTGAAAGATTACACTATGTTGCAGTGGGGTTAATCCCCTAACCACCCCGACGGAGTTTGAATCCATAATTTTTTCTATTTATCAATATTTCTAAGATGTATTGAACAAGGTTTAAGAGATATTTTTTTTAATTCACACTGGGACCGAGACTGCCATAGTAAATGCACGTAAGCATTTCCCCAAATTACCGGTTTGGAATCCCCATGCCCAATCGCTCAGAATCGTGTCCTAAACGCCCCCCCCCCCTGGCTGTTGACCGAATTGCTGAGATTAACGACCTTCACCCTCAGCCTGCCGTGAGCCAACATCAGCATACAAGGCGGTAAATACTAAAATAGCGAAATTTTCCCCAACGGCCGGAAAATTTTTGTCTGGCGACCTCGATTGTAAGGGATTCGGTTATCACGATCCAAATAATACATCAAAACAAATTTCTTAGAATACCAAGGTATGCTAAAAGCAATTGGAGATACTTGGGCTCTGGGCCGGGCCTCCGCTAAAACAAAATGCAAATTACAAGCCCCCTTTGACCCAAACATTTGACCTAGTATTTGAAGTGAAAAAGAGTGTAGTATTTTTATGATACCCTCTTAGAACATTATGCATAAAGTGTTCATAGAGAGTTCGTTCATAATCACTCTGTCTGGGTGGTGCGACAAGTCAATTAAATAGGCAAAGCCGCGGAACCCTTCCATTTCGCTTTCCAAAAAACATTTTGGAAACGGCCTTTAGAAATGGTAAAATTTACAGCACAACAATTAATAGGAATAGGGAAAGGTCTTTCTCATACCAACATACTATCAAAGGTATTATTAATTGACAGTCTGTATCAAATTTACTCAGTTATCAAAGAAGATTGGCCATTCCCAAATTTGGGCTTTCTTTGTCACATTCACAAAAATATCTCAATGGTTTCAAAGGCCAATTTGGCACAATCACAACAACGGGGAATCTTCCTATTTATTTTTAAAAGGAAATTATTGAGGGCAACAATCGCTTTGTTGGAAAATTTGTTGAATAAAATGACCGAGCTGTGTCTCATCGACATCTGTAAGATCGATTAATGAACTTCCGCCCAATCAAGATTGTCGAGAACACATGGGTCATCCAAAAACGTTGCCAAATTCACATGACTTTTTGAGGCCACTTTTCTTGGCACATAATAAATAGGCATACCTAGACCCTTAGGAGCCAACCATAAGATAATAGAGAAGATAAACCGTTCAGGAAGTCTTAGATCAGACGGGGAACAGGTTGGAGTGACCGTATCTTCCCTCGCTTTTCATTCACAATGAGGTCCCGGGTTCGATCCCGTTTGGGGCTTGTTCACGGTGGCTTTATGTGAATTTGGTTCTCACCTTACGACTCGGTTCCCGCCGGTCGTCCTCCGGATACTCCGGTTCCTCCTCTTCTCAAAATCGAGCTTCTTGCAGAAAATCCTGTTCTCGGGGGGGGGGGGGGGGACGCCCGATGTTCGATACGAGTTTGGGATTTTGGAGGTTGCCAGGCTCCTGTGGAGCTTATGAGTCTCATGGAAAAAATCCTAAATCGGCATTACTATGCCTGATTGATTCCTCCAAAACCGGCTTGAATTAATTCATTCAATTTTTTACCATAGTCCTACGGCAAGAAGACATCATTTTAAAGCAATTTTTGTTCTGCAAACTTTTAGTTTCGTAGAAGAAAATTTGGAGAAAATGCTTTAAATTCAATTTTCGCGCCACTTCAAAATCCACAACTGCTGATACCGTTTATTTTATTCATTTAGTCCTCATTCCTCAGTATATGGGGGTCCTACCCACACCTTTGGACTCCAACACGAGGGCCGAGCACGAACTAATACAACGTACACGAATTACGGCGCCCATGCCACACAACGCGGGGGGGGGGGGGGGTAGGACCATGCCAACCTAACATCTTCAGGGATTCAAAAACAGCATCAACTAGTCTTTTTCAAGACTTACCGTAGGAGGGCGCTTCTACGCATATCGAACGGTTAAACAGACTTGACTAAAGACTAGCCTGATCTACTAATTTAAATCTTAAATGACCGTTTAGTGGAATTACCCTGTTTTGCAGCGAGTTTAATCCACTAACCTCGACTGGATTTTGACATTAATAATATTTCCTCTAAATTGTCATGATATTACTAAGATCTTTTAACGAAGTTTAAAAGTTGATTTTTTATGTCCACTGAGACAGACACTGCATAGTAAATGCACGTACCGGTTCCCCAAATTTCCGTTTGGAAATCCCAATGCCCAAATCCGACCGAGCGTGGTCCCCCCCACCCACACACACACACACAACGTATACCGACGTAGTGAACAGTACTCTGGCTCATTCGCACCAAATCACATTTTGCTCACATTCCTTTCCAAGACCTGGTTTGGCATAGTTGATCGCATTTTTTTTTTCGTGAAAGTAAACGTATATATTCGTTTTAATGGGGTGGGGCCTTTTGCAGTTAACCGTTTTCGCACAGTGTATGACATAAAAATGACCGTATCATATGAGCCTTTAAAAATACCATAGAATCTATATACATTTTTAATGGGCATTTATATAGCTTGCTAAATTTTCCGAGGATGCCAAATAAATCCACCTCTTCCCCCCCCCCCCCCCTTGTTCAATGCAATTGACACAATTTCGCCGATCCCGTGGATAAATTTGAAAGCAATGGGAAACCCACTTCACCAACATCTATAAGCACCACCACCACTAGGCAGACTTCTACTCCCTTCCAGTAGTTCAGAGGAGCTCCTTCGTCTGCGGGAGATTGCAACTGTAAATATACAAGCATGGGGAATACTCCAATACTGACACGAATGGCAAAGCGGCTCTTGAATGGATTGAAGTGCAAGGCTTCCAACTGCTGTTTGATAATACGAATCCACCTACCTTCTATTCCAGCGCAGCATGGGACATGGGCCTGTCCCGAACCTGTTCAACATTCACCATCGACATCCGATCCCGCGCTCCATAACGGTCCTCACCTAGATTTCCTAATCATGCATTGCCCGCCCTATCCTAGTCACCAGTGACATCAATGTCGCGATCTCCAGCCTCTACAAGAAAGAGATGGAATTCAAGGAAGCCCAACTGTCCAATTCAAACAACTCACCACGAACGCTGTCATCCACGGCTGCCAAGACCCTGCCTTCACCTAACATCAACGATGCATATTCTGACTTCTGTCAAATGCTCCACCAAGCCTAAATGTTCCCATTTCCCAAGAGGCAAAGGAATCCTACACCCGCCTGTTGGGACAAGGAATGCGACGATTTACCAAACGTAACCATTGTAATACCATGCGATACTGATAGAACAGCAAAAGGGAAACCAGCTACTGGATCTGCTGGGCCAAAAAGAGACGCACCCAGATGGGGAGGAGAGATATCCTTATCCAATTTACCTTACCCACTCACCGCAAGGCCTGGAACAACATCAACAAGCTAACCGGGCGTAGCTGTCCAGCTAAGCAGTGTCCTGTCTCCTCTGCAAACTCCATCGTTTCAGTATGTGTCAACAATGGAAAGTGGCAGACCACAACCACATGCAAAGCCACTCTCGTGCTGTTAATGCATAGATTAAACAGCTTCTACACACCTCTCCACCGTCAAGCCCATGTTCCAACCATTCACCTACGATGAGATCACCGAGCAATTAAAGTTCTCAAGGAATGGGACGCTCCTGCAATGACAACATCCATAAAGAATTCCTGAAGAATATGGCAACACGAAAGCTGTGCAATGGCCCCAACTCCTCCTTTCTACTTTGCATGAACATTACTATTCCCTCCGTGGAAGACTTCCAAGGTCATTGCAATCCTGAAGCCCAAGAAAATCAAATGACCACCAAGAGTTACAGACCCACTCGCTACATCTTCACATCTATAAGCGCTTGAGCGACTGATACTCGCCAGGATCACCCTCTCTTTCAGCGGTCGAGGCAAATTTACCCCCGCACCCAAGCTGGATTGCGAAGAGGGGAATCAACAACTGACCAGATAGCCAGACTAGTTTAATGACAACGAACAGCCTTCAAGAAGCCGAAGTTTGGAGCATCTTCATTGACCTAACCTGTGCTGCCGATACAGTCCGGGCCCCGAGGCCTCTACCTCAAGCTACTCAAATCTTCCCTGATGTCAAGCTTGCAAGTTCATTATGCTGCTCATCCAAGAAAGACTTTCGTCCTGGAGACTCAAATGGGCAACGCAGTAGTAACATCAAACTTCGAATGGTGTCCCACAAGGTTTCTGTGGCTGGCAAACCCAGTGTCTTCAACATCTACGTCTATATGCCAAAGGGAGATTCCTCGCAGTACTCCTACGCAACGCACGGCACTTGGAAATAGCTGTCTGACTCCTTTGATGTCTTAGAAACAGTGCTGCAGAAAGACCTAATCACTGTAACCAATTCTGCCACCGATTGGTCACTTGAAACTCAAGCAAAAAACCCAAGACCGTCAGCTCTGTTTTCCACATTGCAAATCGATGTGCAAAAAGAGAACTAAACATCACTCTAGATGGAGAAGAAAAAACTGTCACATGACCCAACACCGAAAAATGGAGTCACAATGGACCGCAGCCTTACTTTCACACCAAGGCAGTCGCTCCAAGACCGCAGTTCGTGTTCAACCTCCTCAGAAGGCTCGCAGGGACGGATGGGGTGATCCTTTGACACCTCTGACATACATCAACTGTGGCCTTGGCATAACTCAACTGTGAAACGCTGCATCAGTTGGGGAGTCACAGCGTACATTCACAACAAGATTGATGTCGTTTGGAATGATGCAAGAGACTTGTTAGTGGTTGCCTTGGCAACGCCGGTAGAATACCTCCCAATTCTTTCTGGGCATAGCTCCTGCAAATCTAGGAGGAACCTTCAGACGATCAAGCTCGCCAAGAATGTGATTTGAAACCTGACCATGGTAGTCTAATCCCACCAACAAAAACCCTTTGGGGCATCAGAGAATTCAACGGGAATCACTTTGTACCAAATCCATGACACTTGCGTCACAGTATTCCCTATCGATCATCTTGTATCAATGCCAGATGGTTTGAGCAATGGTAATCCTCTACTTTGACCTAAAGCAGTTTGTGGACAGCCCGATAGCAAGCCCAAAGGCTGTTACATTGATAGGAAAGCAGGGTCAAACCTCGACAGACTCAGATCTGGCGTTGGTCGTACAAAGAACCTTCCTTCACAAGATCGGAGTAGAACCACCACCAAACTGCGATTGTGGAGAGCACAAAACCATTAGCCAGATCATAGATGACTGTGAGGTTTACAAGTCCCCAAGAGGAATTCCGGGCGTGATCAACCTGGATGATGAAACTATCAGCTGGTTTAAAGACGGTCTTCCACTGTGATTTTTGGCTTGCACTAACGAAAAAGCGACACAATTCATGGCAATAGGCTTTAAAATGGTATTGGCTCGAGTCTATTGAAGAAACGCTTTCTGATTGTGGTCTTGACCGCTTGTTTTCATCCCCCCATAATACTATAATCCGCATGGTTTAAAACATTTACAAATCAACGTCTTAAGTACAATAATGATTGGTTTAATACAGCATGGAATAATCCCTCCCTCATGATTACGTTAGGTTAAACCCAGCCAGGTCTTGAGACATCTTCTTAATAAAATGGACTTCTGGGGTGCCAGTTTAAAATTTACACGTTCAAACTCTTTGCAACTTATGTAGAACTGTGTATGGAGGGCTATCCCATCTTCTGTTTAAGTTATACAGTGTGTATTTGTCTTGTCATTTTGTATGAGCACCACAAATGTTTAGGTGTGGCCGCTGTTAAAAAAGCTTATTCCATAAATAAAATAAAAAATATAGATCGCACCTTCAGGGGAAGGACGCCCGATGTTCGAATCTAGGTTGGGATTTTGGATGTTCCAGATCCGTGGCGCTCTTGGAAAAAATCCTAAATCGTGACATTAATATGGCCTGATTGATTCCTCCAACACCGCTTGAATTTATTCCAATATTTACCATACGGCAAGAAAGGCATCATTTAAAACAATTTTGTGCCTGCGCAACTTTTAGTTCGTAGAAGAATTTGGAGAAAAACTGCATTTGAAAATTCAATTTTCGCGCCATTTCAAAAATCCTAGACGCTGAGAACGTTGTCTCATTCGCATTCATATTGGGTCCTACCACGCCTATTGACTCCACGATGTCCGAGCACGAAAGTATCAACGTACACGAGCTACTCGCGGCGCTCAGGCAACACAGGGGGGTAGGACACGATCTGCGCGATTTGGGCATAGGGGATTTCCAACCAGTAATTTTGTTGAACTTCACGTGTCATTTACTATGGCAGGTCTCGTCCCAGTGACATTATAAAAGCATCTCTTAAACCTTGTTGCAAAGATCTTAGTAATATCATGATAAATGAAGAAAAAATTATTGGTTTCAAATCCGCGGGGTTAGTGATTAACCCCGCTGCAACATAGTGTACTTTCCAATAACGGTAGTTTAGATTTTAAACTATTGTGACCAGGCCTAGTCCTTTATCAAGTCGGTGTGTAACGCGGTTCTCAATCGTTAAGGGCGCCCTCCTACTGTTAAGTCTTGAAACAGACTAGCCCCGACTTGATGCCGTTTGAATTTGCTGTTTGCTGTTAGTTGGCATGCCTACCCCCCCCCCCCCCCTAGCAACACAACGTGTCCAGGACACGTATGACAGGATCTGGCTCCCATATCGCACTACATTTTGCTCAAAGTTCCTTTCCAAACCTGATTTTGGCATAGTTGATCCGCATCTTTTCGTGAGGTACCGTATCAAGTCATTTATGGGTGTGGTGTTTTGCAGTAAACCGTTTTTCGCACAGTTATGACAAAAAAAGGACCGTATCATGACCTTTTAATACCATTGAATCTATATACATTTCCTGGGCCTTTATATAGAGTGCTAATTTCCGAGGGATGCCAATAAATCCGACCTTCCCTGGCACCTTGTACGCTGTCAGACTGGCTTGACACCATGGAAAAATATATTTACTATAAAAGTGTAAACCACCCTCCTTTATAATATGGCTAGTCATGCACATCATGTATCATGAATATTACATTTGTTTTTTGAAGCCTTTCTCTCCGTTAGGTGAACCTACGGAAACGAACGAGAGGGTGACAAAGTAAAATGAAACCAGAGGCTGCGGTCCTAATAGGACTTTCACATGTCCTTTCCTAACTACTGGAAAGTCCGAGCTTCAGCTATGTGTCCGTGAAAAAATTCATACATGCTCACGTAAATGCTCATGAATTCACTACCTCTTCAATTTCACACTAGTAATCACTTTGGCTCCGTAGTTTTTGGAGAAGGAGACCTTTTAAAAAAACACACCGTGAAAAATATTGCCTAGTGACTGCATATATGGCGTTTGTAAGCAAAACTTGGGCATGCGCGTAATAGTGATTAACAAATATTGGATAACTTGTATGTGATCGTGGCGGGATTGTGCTATGTTTATCTATTTATCGTTTTGTTCACCCCACCGTGAAAACTTTTTGTAATGTTATGGAGGTCTGGTCTTTATCTTTTTAAATAAAATTCTTCCAATGAGCCCATTAGGAATAGAGGCCAAAAGAAGGAAGAAGAACAAACCTGAGAAAATCATATTACTCAAAGATCGCTTTGTAAATTGCCTGATGCTCGCGAACACTACGCACTTTTTATTTTTCATTAAGAGCGTAGTATGATAAACAAATTCTGTTCGGTTTCCAAATCTTGAATATATGCCGAAAGTAAGCAAGATTTATTTTTCTCGTTGTCAGGGAAAAGTGTTTACAACCTTAAAATGAATATCAATGATAATGCTGAACAAGTTTTACTGGAATCTTGCTTTGATGGGGGGGGGGGGTTCAGTACTATCTATAGTGGCTGAAAAATTGTTCTTATAGGGTCCCGTTTCATAAAGTCCTACTTGTGATATCTCTTGGATTATACAATCTCGTATAGGGCACCTTTCACCTTGGTGGTGGTATCATATCGGGTCGCTTCCACCACATACTACTCCTTGGTTTAGGCGATACTAAACAGTGCACAATTTATTGTTTTACTTCAGTGTATATGACTTTGGTGAGGAAATTTCGTTTAAAGCAAATGAGCTTTGTTTTTTGTTATCGACCTATTTCCCCAGAAATCACGGATCCATTATTCTATTGTAAATTTTACAGGAAAAACAAGAAAACAAATATAAAATTTTATCGATACATTTAATTGATCACCAATATGCGTGATGTTTTCACCATTCCTGCGATATGCGATTCAAATTCGGCAAACAAATTGAACTGCTTTCTTCTTTGTTGGATGATGATTCAAAACTATATAATGCCAAATTGAGTATAAAGCATTTATGGAAATTGTGAACCAAATTCCTATTCAGTAAATCGTATATCCGTGATATCATACTTCTAGCTCGACATTGAATTAATCTATACCTTTTAAGAGATTGAGCAAAACTGCCAACGTATGCACCTGATGTCGTGCGCGATATCTTATCTTAAAAAATGAAAGATAACAAGTTTTATTTTACATGCAAACCAACTGAAAAAAACAGATCTTATGGCATTTTGTGACGATTTTTTGATTTAGCAATCAAAATTTTTCTGCTTAGACTATATAAAGCCTACGTAATTTATGGCCAGAAATTATTATCCTTTTGAAAGGGAGTGCTTATAACAAGATATCCCGGCGTAAACGGGTTTAAATGTGTAGATATGATGAAAAAGTGACCTTATCATATATAATAGACCATAGTTTTTGGCCTTGAGGTACAGTGAGCCAGTCCCTTGGTGTATTAATTAATTGTGATCTTTCTGTGAAACCTGTATTACTTTAATGCGTTGATTATGGCGCCTTATAGTAAATATTCAGCATCCCAGATTTGAAAACATTTTCAATATATAAGGCCTCTCTTAGGTGATCAATTTCCTAAAAGAGGCTGACGTTTAAATATTTTAAACTCTTTTTTTTAAATGTTGTTACTAGAATTTACTAAGTGTATGTTTTACAAAGGTTTTAAATTTGTTTAAATGTTTGATGTACCTTAATTATCTTTAATTATCTTAATAACACGATATGAAAACACAAGTGTGTTGATTTGTCGTAATTTTTAATATGTCTAAGCCATTCAGACGAGCGCCATGTAGGATGAATATTAACAGACGTTTAGTTTGTATATTGGGATTGGTCCTACTTTGAGGTCCAAAAATATGTGGGCAGAAGACAGTACGTGTGCACGTATTGGGGGTATGGTACTGCCTTTTTGCATTGCGAGTGGACTTTGAACTTCTTTAACGTTTTTGGAGAGAGGGAGTCGTTGTTTGGGATCTATAAAGTTGGTATGTTTTATATGTTGAAGTATTTCCAGGGCCAAAGGCTTGTGATGTGTTTGGTGCAGGAAAAAGGTGGATTTTTTTTGGATGAATTCTGAGCACGTTTTCTTTTTCAAGAAATGAAGCCACTTCTTACCAGACTTGCCAAAGTGGAATATTCCATGTTCCTAAATGGGGGGTATCATTTTGAGGAAATGTAGGCTATAATGAGTGTGCTTGGAAAGGAGGTAGTGAAAATAATGTAAAAAAACCATGGGAAATCTGAGCACTGGGATGATTTTATAACAAGAACATTTTCCTGAACAAGGAGTAAGTTGTTTGTTTGTATCGGGCGAATGTAACCTTTTTTGTTTGCGAGGGCACCTGCGGGCTCCCCTCTCTTCGCTTGTTTTTTGACCTACAGGTGTCTAGAAAGAATTACACCCTAACTAATGGTGACCATAACTTCAAAAGTAATTATAAAAAATTTTTGGGGGAGAAATTTAAAAAATCTTAAACCACATTACTCTTTAACATTTTTGAATGTAATCATCACTCGATTCGCTTCAGAAGTTTTGAAGAAAGGATTATGTAACTGTAAATGACACTTCCTTTCCAAGTTTGGCTCACAATAAGGCAGATTTGATGTTAACTACGCTGATTACTTTGTTATCTGTTCAGCGGTCTTCTTTTCATTCCCAGAACGGACCTGTTTATATTTGTGTGAGTTCAATGCCATTTTTCATTTCATTTAGTAAGAAACATTACCGTACAATTATCACAAAATCCCACAAGAACAAAACTTGGTCAATAACAAGAATTATCTTTATTGTAGAAACCACACGAACAAAATTCTAATGAAAAGTGAATAATGTTTCGTTGACAAGGGTTGCCCTGCATAGAATGAATGAGAGTTTAATCAATATTTTAACAATTGTATAAACTGACATAAATAATTACAATAGTTTTTAATTCAATTAGACTCTATTCCAATAAGATGGTGGATTCTACATTTAATAATAAATGCATGATTTGTTCATCAAAATTCCCACGTTTTAAAGAGTACTGGCACGATGGGTTGGTTAACATTGTCGCCCGTACAAACGGCATTTGGGGTTTTCAGATACGCCAAAACTGGTCATAACATTAATCTGGTCAGGCAGGACTATTAGATTAAATTCAATAGAAATCCCCTTGCAAGAAGACCAATCTTGAACAATTTTAAATCAGACAAATTTGCAGGGCGTACCAATATGTCACACATCCACAGATCAAGCGTTCACCAGGATTACGCACTAGACTGGAAATTGGAAGAATTTTGATTATTTCTCGCATGTTCTGTCTGAATCACTTAATTACAAAACTTGGACGGAAGTGTCCATTGACATGGGTTACATAATCGCTGATTTCTTCAAACTACTGAACCGAATCGAGTGCGGTACATTAAATATTGAAAAATAATAGTGTTTAAGATTTTTTTAAATTTATCCAAATATGATACTCACTTTGTGAAGTTATGGTTGTCAATGTTAGGTGTAATTATTTCGAGAAACCCTGTACTTTTCAAATAGCAGTGTTGCAGAAAAATTTCGTGCCGTGTATATCCTCAAATCGACAGTGTGACAGATTATGAAATGTTGTGCCAATTTAAGTATATGATATGACTCAATAAGATAGGCCCACCGAAAAACATGAAAACGTAAATTACAAAAAGATATCAGTGTTCAAAGGAGTAGAAATACAGGGCAATCTTATCGGAGGGTCCTGGAGAAAATTTTACAGTGATTGCTGGTTAACAGCGTCTTTAAATACGTTATGAGGGCAATTGAATTAACGGATGCTTAACGTTTTAGAGAGATTCAAGAGGAAATACCATGTTTAATTGGTATGTGAGGTATTAGTAAAAATGAGTGCTTATTTTTTAATACTGAGCCAACGGTTCAAAGTATAAAAATTCCCGTATTTCTTTAGTAAATCAAGGGACTATGCTGTGAATCAACGAAATCCAATTTAAGATGTTTTCATTTGATGTTGTGATAAAAACGTTTTCAAAATCTTTAAACTATCAAACGGTTGGATGATTTAATTGCCTTTATGTAAGGGAGCTAGAGGAACATATGAATGCGGGATTTTGATTGGATCAGCCACCTTAATGAGGTTCTTAATTTTTTTGCTGCATGCGTACACAACCACATTGCTTCAGGAGTACCTGTGAAGTAAAAGTAGCCGCGGAGTACCCACCGCATGGGTACCACATCGCCGCCCGCAAAAGTGGGGGTAACCTCACTTGGTACAGAACGCAGTAGCTTAACCACTAGTCACCACAATGCGGGAGTACCTGCATGGGTACTACCAGGCAAATGAGCTTGAGCTTTGTGTGATTAGTTTAGTAATTTTATCAATTATTAACATTTTGGTCACATAGGTTATCTGTGTTTACAACAAAATGTCATTTATAGTGTGTTTTTGGTGATGCTCAAACTCAAATATAGTGTACTAAGCTTGAAAATGATCGAAATTCGTAAACAACAATGGAATGTTTGGCGCCCTCTGGTCCAATGTGATGCTACTCGGCAGCTGGTGGGGAGGATGTGAAGGTAACTCCCGTGGAGTAGCTCAGAGGTACTCCACTACTGATGGCCTATGGGTACCTGTCAGTCCCCTAGCAGGCCAACTGCAGAGTACACTATAGGATGGGTTAATGCTAAGAAAACATAGCGCATCATACAGGGGGTCGTATACTTAAAATATGTTAGTTGAACTAAGGGGTGGCACGAAGAGAAGATGGAGAAGGTTAATCATATTTTAACCAATTGGGGATAAACTGAACAATAAGATTATTTACAATAGTTTTTATTCAATTAGAAATCTTATTCCAATAAGATGGTGGATCTACATTTAAATAATAAATGATGATTTGAGTTGCAAATTCAAAATTCCCACGTTGAAAGATAGAAGTAGCTGGCCACGATGGGGTTACAGTTGTCGCCCGTACAAAGGGCATTTGTGGTTTTCGATCGCCACAAATCTGGTCATAAAACATTACTTGGTCAGGCAGGAATTTAGATTAAGATTCACTAGAAATCCTCATTGCAAGAAGACAAATCTTGACACCCCCCCCCCCCCCCCCCCCCCCCCAGTTAAATCCAAGACAAATTTGCAGGCGTACCAATATGTCACCACATCCACAGATCAAGCTTTCACAGGATTACGCACTTAGACATGAAATTTGAAAGAAATTATGATTATTTCTCGCCTGTTCTGGTCGAATCACTTATTACAAAACTTGGAAGGAAGTGTCATTGGACATGTGTTACATAATAGCTTTTTATTTCTTCAAAACTACTGAACCGAATTCGAGTTGCGGCTACATAAATATGAAAAATAATAGTGGTTTAAGTTCTTTTTAAATTTATAAATATGATACTCACTTGATTTGAAGTTATCGTTGTCAATAGGTAGGGTGTAATCTTTTCTGAGGACACCTGTCTTTACAAATAGCAGTGTTGCCAGAAAATATTCGTGCCGTTTATATCCTCTAAAATCAACATGTGTGGGGACAGTTTATAAATGTTGTGCAATTTTACGTCATATTGATTATGTACTCAATAAGATAGGCCAGCGACGAAAACCTGAACGTACATTTACAAAAAGATATCAGTGTTTCAAAGGAGAAGAAATACAGGGCAAAATTATCGGAGGTTCCTGAGAAAATTTACAGGTGATTGATTTGCTGGGTAACAGCGTCTTTAAATCGTATGAGTGACATGTGAATTAACGGAGCTTAAAACGTTTTAGACGAGTCAAGAGGAAAATATCCATGTAATTGGTATGTGATTGAAGGGTATTGTAAAATATTGCCTTTATTTTTTTAATACTTGAGCCAACGGTTCAAATGATTTATAAAAAATCCGTATTTCTTTTAGGTCATATCAAGGGGGACTATGATGGGAATCACGAAATGGCCCATTAAGAATGTTTCATTTTGATGGTTGTTGTTGTGAATAAAAACGGTTTCAAAATCTTAACTAGCCAAACGGTTTGAGTGATTTAATGACTTATGGAAGGGAGGGTTAGAGGAAATATGAATGCCGGATTTGATGGTATCAGCCACCTTTAATGAGGTTCTTAATTTTTTTTGTCTGAATGCTACCCCAACCAATTTTCATGGAATTAGTACCTTATAAGTGAACTATAAGTAGACGCGGATACCAACGCATGGGTACCACATCGCCGGCCGACAGAAAAAGTGGGGGTAACAATCCAACTTGGTACACACGCAGTAGCTTAACACTAGTTACCCAATGAGGGCGTACCTGCATGGGTACTCCCGTGCAAAAGAGCTTTGAGCTTTGTGTGATTATTTTGTAATTTTATCCATTATTAACATTTGGTCACATAGGTTTATATGTTTTTACACAAAATGTCATTATAGGGGTTTTGGTGATGCTCACTTCAAATATAGCGTTACTAAGCTTGAAATGATCAGGAAAGTCCGTAATAAACAACAATGGAATGTTTTTGGCGCACTCTTGGCAATGTGCTGCCTACTAGGCAGCTGGTAGGGGAGCACCTGTGAAGGTGCTCCCGAGAAGCTGCAGAGGTACTCCACGTCTCCATGTGTACCTGTCAGCCACCTGCAGACAGCTGCAGAGTACACTAATGGATGGTAATGCGAAAGTAAAACATAGCGGCCATCCATCCAGTGGTGCGTCTATACTTCACAAGTACTTTGTTGTAGGTGCTGCATCAAGAGTGCATCAAGGGGGTACCTTTGGAGTAGAGGTAAGAGTACCAGGAGTAGCCTAAGCTCTGGGTACACCGTGAGTAGGAATCTTGCTGTGTAGATGTAGGTATTTGATCATGACGAAAATACAGGAACTTGACGTAAATACTATCACACACTTCTACTATTACATTAGACATGGTTGAAAAGTGCATTATTTGCAATTATTACAGCGAGGCAGTATTTTATGGTTGCAAACATGATCTGCAGTCAGGTATATAGATTGTAACTATATGAATCAAAACAGATCTTGATTACTTGGTTTCTTGCCCAAATTTGAAAAGGACCTTGTCCTTGTGTGTGTTGACCGTTGACCTCAGAATTGGTTCTTGGTCAGGTTTAGCGGGTCCTTTCTGGCAAATTTTGTGGTATTACGGCATTTTTACGCAAAATGACCTCTCCAGAGGATTTTTTGGGGAGGTGGTCACCCTGAACCCTTGAAAATAAACCTAAGGCTGTGGTTTTATACATGCCATGCCAAACATCAGGCTCCATAGGTCAAGTGCAGATAGATCTAATTTTTAGTACTAGTGCATTTCCCCCGTGTGTGACCTTTTACTTATATGCGCGTGGCCTTGATCTCAGATCTCATTTTTGAGTAGTATAGTAGATGCAATTGCACACTCTTAAAAATGTGATATTTACGAGTGTAAATACGGTTTGGAATGACAGGTAAGATGTCATGAAAGTGAACGTAACATGTACAAAAAGATATCAGTGTCAAAGGAGTAGAAAACAGGGCAATATTATCGGAGGTTCCTGAGAACTTCAGTGATTTGCTGGTTACACAGCGTCTTTAAATCGTTATGAGTGCATTGAATTAACGGATGCGTAAACGTTTAGACGAGTCAAGAGGAAAATATCCATTTAAGTGGTATGTGAAGGTGATTAGTAAAAGATCGCTTTATTTTTTAAACTTGAGACAACGGTTCAAAGGTGAAAAAAAATCCTTATTAGTTTTAGCGTAAACAAGGGATATGCTAGCAATCACGAACGAAATGCCCATGTAAGAATGTTTCATTGATGTTGTGAATAAAAACGTTACCAGCTTTAAACCTATCCAAACGGTTGATTTAATTGCCTTTATGTAAGGGAGGCTTACGAGGAAAAATGAATGCCGATTTTCTTGGAATCAGCACCTTAAGGAGGTTCGCTAATTTTTTTGATGCATGCGTACACAACCAATTTCTTCATGGGAGTACTTTGAAGTGACATTAAGTAGCCGCGGAGTACCCACCCGCATGGGTACCACATCGCCGGCCGCGCAAAAGGGGGGTAACATCCACCTGGTACACACGCAGTAGCTTAACCACTAGTCACACCATGCGGGAGTACCTGCAGGGGTACTCCCATGCAAAGGAGCGTTAAGCTTTGTGATTATTTTAGTATTTATCCATTATTTAACATTTTGGGCACAATAGGTTATAGTTTTAACACAAAACTGTCTGTATAGGTGTTTTGGTGGTGAAGCTCAACTCAAATATAGATGTTACTAAGCTTTGAAAATGATCAGAAAGTCGTAAACAAAAATGTGAAACTGTTTGGAGCCCTCTATGGGCCAATGTGCTGCCTACTTAGGCAGCGGGTAGGGGAGTACCTGTGACGTGAAGGTACTCCCGTGGAGTAGTTGCAGAGGTTCTCCACTACTATGGCTTACAATGCGTACCTGTCAGTCACTAGCAGGCAACTCCAGAGTACACTATGGAGGGGTAACTGACTAGACAACATAGATGCTATCCATCCGTGGTTGTATACTTCACAAGTACTTAGTGGTAGGTACGCCTCATAGTGCATCAAGGGGGTACCTGTGGAGTAGAAGCTAAGGTACCTCATGGAGTAGCCTAAGCTCTGGGGTTACACCGTGAGTAGGAATTTTGCTGTGTAGTATTGATCATGACTGAAAAAACTCATCTACTATTATACTTAGACATGGTTGAAAAGTGCATACTATGACAATATTACAAGCGCGGCAGTATTTTCTATGGTTGCAAACATGATCTGCAGTCATGTATATAAATGTAACTATATGGATTCAACCAGCTTTCTTTCTTGATTACTTGGTTTTCTTGCCAAATTGGAGAAAAGGACCTTGTCATGGGTGTGGACCTTTGACCTCAGACTTGTTCTTTGTCGGTTAGCGGGTCTTTTTGGCCAAATTCTTGTGGTTATACGCATTTTTAGCCAAATGACCTCAGATTGACTTTTTTGGGGAGGTCACCCTGAAATAACCCTGATAATATAAACCTAGGCGATTGTTTCTACTGCATGCCAAAATCAGCTCCATAGGTCAAAGTGCGATTAGATCTCATTTTAGTACTGGAATTCACCTGTGTGTGTGACCTTTTACTTATATGCGCGTGACCTTTGATCTAGATCTCATTTTTTAGTAGTATAGATGGATTGAAATTGCCACACTTCTTATAAAATGGAGTTACGAATAAATACGGTGGAATGACAGGTAAGAAGTCATGAAGTAACGAATGTTCTAAGGTTGTATATGTTTTAGTCAAAATCCTCAATCCGTGACTAATCTTGGCAAGTAAGGTTGACTATGATTTATTCAAAGGGACCATTTTAGACAGGTTTTAGCCAACATGTCCCTCTGGAAAATGTCGACAATTTCCACAGGAGGGGGGTAAGGTTAAAGGTTCTACAGGGGAAAATAACGTTTAGTATAGCTCAAAATGTTCGTGTGGTAACAAGGAGTCAAAAAAAAGTCTATGGGGGACCTGTCTGTATTAATATGCATCGTATGAAGATATACAGCAAAAATAGGATAAAGGTCAAATGTATTCAGACAACGGTCAAGGTATTATTATAATGGTTTGATGAGTTAATGTTGCCACTCACTCGCTCGCTCGCTATCCCCCGCCAAAACACCCATCCAGGAAATTTATTCTTTCTGCTTCAACACGAGCCAATTCTCTTGCGAACGAGTACTTGGAATGGGTTTGCGCTTCATTTCTGTCGGTCATACGGAGGTAAGCTGCGCTTTTGTTCATGCAAACAGGACGCACTTGAAGGGAAAATTGCAAAATTTTTATACTTGTCTCATCTGTATAGTTGAGGTGACGTCATTATGCGTCTTGCCACTTCCCACTAGCGTCTCGATCGTGCCCCCTTTATTCGCGGCGTATCATTCTCGATTCCAAGCTAGCGCGCGCGATCAGGGGTGCGCAACATAAAAGTACGCAGTGACGTCACTTCACTTAAGATGAACCACTCAGGGCCTATTTCCGCATTTTTCTCGAAGAACTAAGTCGGTGGACACCTTTTTATTGGTGCGCCGAAAGATCTTATAAAGGTTCTTAACATAAGTAGAAAAATCAAAAATAGATCGATTTGTTTATATTTATGCCAGAAAACGACATTTTTCAGTTTTCCCATTAGAGCTTGGACAATTTTTTGGAAAATTAATACCACTTTGGAAACAGCCTATAGCTCAAAAACGAAGTCGGTGACCCCCATTTTTTTTCAGATTGTCACCTACACAATAAAATACCATATATCCAAAAATTAAGAAAAATCGATCGATTATTTCAATTGTCCTCTATAACCTTAAAAACAAGAAACACGTTTTTTTGTGATCAAATAAACATTGGAGATACGGTGTGCAAAGAGTCGTATATACTACCGCACTGGAGACGCGGGTAACTGACGCGCAGTACCCCAAAAGGAGCTCAAAGTTTACGCAACATTTTAAACTTTGTTGATGTTACAAGTCCTATTGCCTTATTAATCCAAGCCAATCATCTCGTAGCCTCAAAACAACAGGTCTTGAAGAATTTGAATTTTTAAAGTGCATAGGCCTACGATAATACGTTTATTTTTTTAACAATCTTTGAATTCTGTTTCCTTTCTGATGAAAGTTTATTTTCTTTCTTTCTCATTGTCTTCTTTATTTGTTATTATTTTTTATAATTTTAGAGAAACTTAGCACTCACATTCGTAGTTATTAAACACGCATAATAAAATTTTGAAGAACACATTCCCGTTTCGTTACATTTTCATTTGCTATATGCCCAGTGGCGTAACGGGACCTGCCCGCTTCTGAGGGGCAAATTTCCCAGTTTGGGGAAAATTTTCCCTCTCAGGGGGTCAAAAGGGCCAATTTTTCCCGGTCAGAGGGCTAAAAAAACTCGGCTGATTTAAGCATGATTTTGCAAGTTTTTTTACCGGTCAAAGTCGTCAGGGGGGCAATCTGCCACCCCGCCCCCCGCCTGTTACGCCAATGGTATATGGCCTTATATCATCCGTTTATTATAGTTATTATACGTTCCTTTTCAAAATTAAAACGATAATTCCATCTTTCTACTTACCTTAGAGGATGCCCGCAAATATCCGGCAAGAGGGGTCATCATTTCTTTTCGATGGGGGAGAGGTGCGGAATATAGCCTATATGTCAGTGTAAGTCACCCCCCCCCCCCCCCCTGTATAGACAACTTGCATGAGGTCCCACAGGCAGTGGTAGATAGAAGTAACAGAAGGCAGAGATGACATTGAACACTGGCCTATGTAGCTTGTTTTTTTTTATACATGCGGTGTTTGGGAGAACAGAATATTGTGAAAAACTTAAAATTTGGAGAATTTGACAATATTGAAATATTAAATCATTACACTCCCTATTACATTTTCATGATGTACATATTAGGGGGGGGGGGGGGGGGGAAGGGCCGTACAGTGTAAATGAAACTGTTTTGAAAGTATGCACAAAGACAGGTAGATTAGGGGGGGTATGGACATAAAAAACGCAGCTCACTTTTGTTCTTTAGCTTACGCGTGAATGAAAGTGGCGCAACCCCATAGTACGCTACACGGACAAAATTACTTAGACGCTTGCGTGGCATCCAGAAGTGCGCATACAAAATGTCCGTTGGCACAAGATCAATTGAGCGCGTACGGGGCGCATGGACCATCACCTTACAACATTATCATGCTTGATGTGTCCGATACGCGATATTAAGGCTTTCACATGAGCAGGGATCGATCCCTTTTAGCCGTCGATCGCCGTCTGTAGACTTCAAACAGCTACCACATTCATTATAATACTTCGAAAAATCTGCACAACATTGTCCTGTTGTGCTTCCTCAAATAACAGCCCACATTCTTCACTAACGCAAGAGTAGAGTCTATCCGCCATTTTGAATTTCCTTACTCACACTCTAATAGATATGTGATAAATGATATTGAAACACTTCAACGTGTAAAAACAAAACACCACTGACCTCTATGACTAGGTAAGGTCACTTAGGGGTCAATACCATAATGGATTTACACGTCTTGGTCAATGATGAATGGGCCATTTTGGTCAAAATACATGAAAGCCTGATGAGTGCTCAGAGTTGAAAAGAAGAATATGAAGTAATTGCTTCGATTAACACTCAATACGTTAACGCAAAAAAGCGGCAAATATTAACATGTTGCACTGCCTAAAATTATAACATCAGTGATTGATTATTAACACTGCCAACACTGTTGTAGGTGTTTGATAATCAACACTGAGTGTTAATAATTTAACAATGCAACATGTTAATACTGCCGCTTTTTTGCGATGTGAAGTGTGAGTGTTAATCGAAAGCTATCGAAGCAATTACTTATATTTTTTTCTCCACTTCTAGCAATCACGTGACTGTCATGTATTTTGACCACACTTGATCCCATGTTGAAATCATTGACATAAAACTGTGTCAATTCCATATGGTATTGATCCTTATTGACCTTTAACCTAGGTTCATAGAGGTCAAGTGGTGTGTTTTGTTTTAACACGTTGAAAGGGTTTCTATATCATTAACACGTCTATTTAGAGTGCAGTCCGTTCAATTTCACAAGCGGAAAACTCACCAATTCCGTGCGGAAACAAACCAAGATGGCAATCTCAGATCACTTAATAGATGGCCCATATACCTCGCATTAATTAAAAAAGTGTTCGACAACCCACTGCAGTAAATGCTTCCAAAAAGGAGGTGGTACGGTATTTCGTGAAAGTAGCAGACTCATTATATACTTCCTTTGGAAAACTTGAAACATAGTAACTAAGGCTTTGCTATTGCGCAAGCGCGTCTAGTATTCAGAAAAACGGCCTGAACTAGTCTTCAAAAACGTCGATCGATCGCAAAAGTCGATCGATCACGCTCAGTGTGAAAAAGCCTTAATATCGGATCCTATGCATGATAATGATTAAAATTGGATGTTGCTATATGCCAGTGGAGGCCGTAACGGGCCTGATGCTATGAGTTTTAAAATATTGCGCTCGACTGCGTCTAGCCCAATATTTTCCAACTCAAGTAGGCCAGGCGTTGAGAGGTTTTAACCTGGTAGTGTGGCGGTGTATGTCAATGAAACAGTTCACGTAGGAATTTGGTGCTAAAGTTGATTTTTCTTGCTGTTTTTCATTCAATAGGACCAGACAGTCAGAAAAGATTTGGGGTGCAAATTTTCGGACTGCTGGCCCCCCTTCCTCAAGGGGGAAATGTTACTAAAGGGGAAAAATTTAAAATCGAGGTGTCAAATTGTGTTTTATGTACATTAACATGTTCGTCTCCTTATAAGGATTAGAAAAAGCTAATATATTGTGCCTAGGTTCCTGACTTTAGTTAAAGGCTATAGCCCCATAATGGTTCAAGGTCATCCTGGGGGTAAAATTTACCAATGCCTCCCGATTTTTGAAACTGATGACCAAGTGGTTTTGTATGTTCCAACAGGCACCAAAAAGTATTATGTTACAGGTTGTGACATTTGAATGGCTAATATTACATAGAACATGTCGCAAGGGTCTACAGGCCGATGGGGTGTCCCCAGAAACTTTCCCTGGATGTCGAAATGGTTGATACAAACGATCAATTAATAAAATGCATTTATGTTTCAGGATGACACAGGAATAATTTGACACCACTTTCTCAACATCGGAGCATTTACCCCAAGGGTGACCTTGAACCATTATGGGGCTATACCGACTTTAACTAAAGGTTGGAAGATAGGCAAATATATACTTTTTTTCAATACTTGATGAACAGAGACGAATCGAGTTGATTATGTACATAAAACACAAATTTGACTCGATGTTAAATTTTCCTGTACTAACATTTACCATTTACCCCCTTGAGGAAGGGGTAATCAGTAGGAAAATTTGCACCCCCATCATTTCTGACAGTTTAGGTACTACTGAAACCCAAACAGAAACAAATCAATTTTAGCATGAAAATCCTCGGGATTACACACCAACCCACACTATGGATTTCGAAAATCGTCCGTATACGTTTGGATACTGGTGCGACGCAAATTTAATTTTCGATAACATATCAAAAGCCGCAAAATCCGGCTTTGGGGAAAAATTCTACGCGTGTTTAAAAGAGGAACTAATGTAAATTGCGAAGAGAGAAGAGAGAGATTTCTGAGTAAGTTCGGTCATTAATGCAACGCTAAACCGCGTGTAAAGTTTCGAGCGCTATGCGAAACGCGCGTTCAGGTCCAATTTCATGACAAAAATGGAAATTGCGTCCGTGCTGTGCGTAGGCTTGCGTAATAGCCATCGCGAATTTAGGATTGCATGCCGTCTCATATCATGATGAAGGTCATTTTTTCAACAAAATCTTCATTTAAACTTTGGTAACGCAATGTGATTATACTGCTTATTACTCAATCCCTTCAAAAAAGATAATAATTTGGATATACTTTCGGGAACAAGAGCAGAAAATTTTGATTTCTAAAGCAACTAAAATTGTCACAAAATACCATGAAAGCTCGTTGTTTCGGTCGGATTGGGAATATACAATAACACATCTTTCAAGTGATTTTTAAATTAGATTACGCACGATATAATACATGTTTCGTGGTCATTCATATATAAGTTCAGACAGGTTTGTCCAACGAAATGTGACTGGAAGTATTGATTTCACGGATCATGCGGGTGACATCAGTTGCTTTAACT
>JAMKCH010044392.1:0-11957 GCA_023653785.1 Ophioderma brevispina
TACTCAATAATTCTAAAACCATGATCAAAGAGGTAGGGCAAACTATAATTTTTTGTAATCCTTATGACTAAGCGACAATATGGGCATACATTTAAACACGATTGGAGTAATTTAGAAGTTTTGACCCCGGGAAACCTAGATTGGCCCCTATTGAAACAGTGACCCACAATTTTAACACCCAGAACTACCATTCACTGATGTATAGGGTCCAACTAACTATCAAAGGTGTCAAAGGTGAGATATAGTGGGACATGAACGATGATGATTGACCCAAGTCCTTGCTCCCGCGCTAGTATATTTGTTAAAGCAATGTAACCTTGAAGATCCATATTCTAAAGTTTTCTTTTCTTTTGCTTTGAGCTGTATTTTCAGGTATTAGGCCTAATGCACTATATAAATTGTCAAATATACGATTAGTACTGATTTTACAGTATTACCAACAACACGGGCATCCATTCTGCTAACGAACAACACTGTTAAAATTACCAATTTTACAGGTTTTGACTGTTAGTATATTTTACCAAAAAATAAACTTTACAATTCACGAGGTTTTAACACAGGTTACATACATTTTCTAGTGCTCTTAATGTTTTTTTTAGGCAGTAAAGTGTAATTTTATTGTGTTTGTCCCAAGGGAACTTTATACGTCGTCAAGCAGAAAAGATGAATGATTGCTGTTCTTTGTTAAAAAACAGCAATGAAAACCTTGAAAGATTCAATATGCGAAAGTATTTCTTTTCTTCTGCTTGAGCGGTATGTTCATGTATTAGGCCTAATGCACAAATCATTAATAACTATCTATGAATTGTCCGAAATAACATTAGTACTAAATTTTACAGTATTACAACAATGGGCATCCATTCTGCCAACAACACACGGTAAAATAGCATTTTAGGTTTTTTACTGTATATTTTATACAAAAAACTAACACTTACAATCCACGATGTTTACATTTTGTGTACAAGGCTATACATACATTTTCTAGTGTCCTTAATGTTTTTTTTACAGTAATCGTGTAATTTTATTGTGTTTTCAAGGGAACTTTATATTCGTCAGCAAAAAATATTAATTATTGCCCTCATATTTGTTAAATTTCCATGTACACCTTGAAAGATTCATATGCGAAGTATTTCTATCTTTTGCTTTGAGGCGGTTTTTCATGTATTAGGCCTAATGCCTATTTGAATTGTCAAATATACGATTAGTACTCTAAATTTTTTACAGTATTACACGGGTGCCTTCCTTCTGCCAACAAAACACAGCAAAATACCAATTTTACCTGGTTTTGACTGTATATTTTATAACAAAAAAAACTAACTTTCAAAATTCCGATTTTACATTGGTGTAACAGGTACATACATTTTTAGTGCTCTTAATGATTCTTTTTACAGTAATAGTGTAATTTTATTGTGTTTGGTGGGCAGAATCTATCCCGTCGTAAAGATTAACGATGACGTTTTTTTTTACATTTGAATACACATTATGCTTTGGTCATTTGAGAAACCTTAGACACTTTTTTTTAACACATGGGGTTATTAAGTTTAAAAAAAAAGCTCGTGCCAGAGCAACTCGGTGGCGCAGCCTGAGTGGCCCGTCTCTATTTCCTTAGCGTGTGGCCAGACTTCTCCGTATTATTTTGTCTGTGGGGGTTTCGCCACTCCTCCCACACAGCGAGTCGTTACTTTCCAGCATTGAATAACTCTGGTACCCCTTTACACCTGGGTAGAGAGGAGTAATTTAGGTAAAGTGCCTTACTCAAGTGCCTTACTCACAGTGGGACTCGAACCCAAGATCTTTGGGGTGCGGTGGGGAAACGAGCGCTCAATCCACTTGTATGGCACGCTCCCACTTATCAAATCATTGGCAGAGTTTCCCTCGCCTGTCGATTGTATCATGCGCTGTTGTTATATTAGAGTTACCCCGCTATATGTCGAGTTTAAGCGCTGCCTATCCAGTTACTAGTTTGAACTCTATGTGCGAGTTTCATAAATCAGTCCAGATAACTAATTTGTCCAGAAAATAATGCCGAGTTTTAAAACTGGACTGATTTTTTTCAACAGGTGCAAACTGGACAAGATTTTTTTTCTAAACCTGAGCAAACTCGACGCTGCAATTTGAAAATCGGCATGATTTTTTCTTGACATGAGGAAATCTGGACATGATTATGTCAAACTCATATATAGAGAGCAAAATCGATGTATAGAGGGCAACTGTGGACAGATAGCGCTGTAAATCGTACATATAACGCTGCCACCTCGACATAGTGGCGAGAGGGAAAACTCGATACACAGCGCATGAAACTCGGACCTATGCGCGGGAAAACTCGACATGATTTTGAAAACTGCGGCATGATTTTTTTGTCTGACGTATAAGAAAACTGGACAGGATTTATGTCAAACTCCACCATATAGAGAGCAAAACTCGATTGTATAGAGGGCCAAACTGGACAGATGAGCGCGAACTCCACATATTAACGCTGCACACTCGACATACATGACATATAGCGGGGTAAAACTCGATATACAGCGCGTGAAACTCGACACATGCGCGGCAAAACTCGACATGATTTTGAAATTCGGCATGATTTTTTTCTGGAAACATGAAGGGAAACAAAGGGATCATGTGATTCAAACTCACCATATAGAGAGCAAAACTCGATGTATAGAGGGCAACTGGACAGATAGCGCTGAACTCGAACATAATAAACGCGCACAATCGACAGATGGCGAGGAAAACACGATACGCAGCGCGTGAAACTCGACATTGGAGGGGAAACTCGCCATGATTTTGATACGTGGAGCGTGCATTACACTGGACCACAACGCGCACTCACGTTTTACTGTATATTTAAAAGTGTTTGTTGGCTACATCACCAGCTTTCTTTTTCACTCTAAAAATGACAAGGGCGGCCTGAGGGAAATCACAAAGAAAAAATAAGTGATAGCCTAATGTATCAATAATTAATGTTCAATTATGAAAATAAAGGCGGATGTTCTATAGAGCAATGATAGAGAAAAGGATCCTGCGATTGTAAAAGAGGAAACGATTTGAAAGATATGTCATAATTCGTAAGGAAAGTGTAAAAATACGCGAACCACAGACAGTGGCGACCACTTTTTTCGGGGGGGGGGGGGGGCTGGGGAAACGGGGGGGCACAAGATTTTCAGGGGGGGCAAGCATATATTAAAATTTGTTAGTATAGTGAATGGCCTATGTAAACACTTATTTTTCAGGGGGCAAGAGGGGGGAAAGATTCTCCACAGGGGGCAGCTGCCCCCTGCACCCCCTCTGGTTACCGCCACTGACCACAGAGGGTTCACGATCAAAACGATTTATAAAATCATTGAAAAATCATGATAATATACCATAAAATATACAAATCATTGATCACATGATTAAAACTGGTTACAGACCTAATTATATAAGGTGGTAATAGGGCATGTGGGATTACAGGCACAGTGATATTACTTACTTTGCACACTATGCGCCATGATCGAACAAGCACGCAAGAGACGGATTGCACGTCTGTCTGAAATTAAACCTTCCGGGCCCACACCGGGAAGCACTTCAGTGGTGCACGCGTGCTAGCTTTATGCGTAATTAATCGATCGCTTGAATTGGGTGACCGTGCACACTGCTTTAGGATACTACTTTGTTGAAATTTGCACCACGATCTGGTTTTAAAGGCTTTGGAAATAAGAATGAAACCTAGTGATACAAAAACGTTTCCTCAGTTATCTGCTTTTAAGCTTTCTGAAATTTCAGTTTCCCCGTTCCCATACAATAAAAAGAAAGTGTTGTAACCGACATGGAAGTGGAAGTGGGATGCTTCATAAAGCAACAATCTTTAGTGAAACCAATTAGTGTTAGTACTACTTCCTCACTCTTGATAACACATCCAATACGTTTAAAATGTTTATACGCGCTCCCGTCACGAACCTTAAGTCTGACTCAGAGATTTTGACATATATTTTTTTGTGTAATATGAAAAAATAGTCAACTAGAACTAAAGAATGTAACCTAAAATGGCACAATTCCGAAATTTGGATAATCTGATTTTTTCGTTTTGATCATTCCACATTTATGTGTAGTATACTTTCCCATAGGATACTGTGTATACAAAATTCCGGATCCGGAATTTTAAACAATTTGGATTTTTCTATAACAAGAAGTATACAAGTTTTTGATTTTCTATATGAAGGAATTCGATTTAAACTTAGCATTTCACACAGTGAATTAGTAATTGGACAAGCATTATGTAACCATGACAAAACACGATTTTTTTGGATACTATTGAGGGGCGGGCCCTCCTCAGAATCTCTGAGGTCGGGCTTTAAATATTTATTTTAGTATACATAAAAAGAAGGTATCAATACTGTTTTGGTCATATCTGCCGTAAATATCTGCCGTATAAGTTTGCAGTACTACTGCAGCCGCTTGCCCGGAAAAATTCCGCACTTAGGCCTAAAAGCAATATTAGCACTTTTTTTGAAGAGCGCCCTCAATTTTTCAAAAATTTTGAGTTCTTACTAGACTATTCCTGTGAATGGTTAATCTCGAAAAGGTCCTGTGTCCAAAGTAAGAATTTTGTAATTAGAATAATTAATATCGGGATCCCGAATAATAATTCAACGCTGCTGGAACCTTCCAATGTGAAATAGCCAGGAAATGCGCCATGTACATATCTACTACATACAAAAAAACTCGCATTTCCATTAATTGTTTTATTGGTTCATTCGGCAAGTCAGTATAGAGGTTATTTTCTTAAGGTGGCACTATTTCATCATGGACGGACTAAACGTAGCATTTCCATTCCCTTGCTTGCTCCGCCGTTAAGTCCAACCTGGGCTCCCACTTTTAATTACAAAATCGCTTATTTTTGATAATACGATTTTTTAGCATTCTCGTTTGCAGGTATAGTTTCGTAGCAATAACCAACATAACTCTGTCAAAATATCAAATTTTGAAAATTGGGGGCGTTCTTCATCTAAAATTGCTTTAAAATCTTTGGAAAATTATAGGTCCCCCCTAATTTTTGAAATGGATTAGGTCCTCAAAAGTCCAGTCCAGCTGGTGTTGAACTAGGGTTATCTTGGTTTTGTGAAAGATAAACAGATAAACTGCTGATACAATTCACACACGACTTCGCATTCAAAAAAATGGCAGGTAAATATTGCTCAGTATTTATGTAAATTGGCATTGCGGGTAATGTATGTATGTAATGGCACAAATTCAATATTTACGAGCGAATTGTAACAATACTCAAAATGTACGAACCAATTCCTTAAAGCAGAAATTGGCTTCATTCGGCCAAGTTTTCTATTGAAAAATAATAATACCCATCAACATAACGAATAAGGCCCAGCGTTAAATTGCACTTTATATTGTGTGCTGTGTGTAAGAGGTCCTCAGTAACTTTCGTGTCAGGCCTTACGCAGGGGGTGCGGGTGTGCGATCGCACCCACCCCAAATTCCCAAAGGGCAAAAGATCCCACAAAAATCCAAAAACCCCAAAAAAGATCAAAAATTTACAAAATTGTTTTACACAAAAGTCCACTTGTGGTGATAAAATGTTTCAAAAACAGTCCAGAAAGGACCATTTTAGGATTGGGATTAGATCCACTTTTAATAAATTAACCAAAAAATGTCCACTGTTTCGAAAAAAGCACACTTTTTCCCCTTATTCCCGCAAACACCTCAAAATAATCCTGCGTACGACCCTGTTCGTGGCAATTGTCTCAGCACATTTGGCAATCCTTGGTTTTAATGGGTTTGATTTTTTTTTCTCTTTAAACTCTTTAAAACTTTTCTTTTAATTTAACTTTTTCCGATTTAAACTTTGAATTCCCCTGAAGCAGCAGGCAAGAGGTAGCCGCAGCAAATTTACGGTGGGGAGAAATGATGAAGACATGCAATGCAAAAGGCTTAGCCGATATGTATACTATTGATGCAAATGGCTAGCTACAGATTCTCCAAGGAATTCAAGGAAGGAAGGTAGGTGTCATAAGGAAAAAAAATCGGTGAAATCGGGAAGTGGCATAATAAAGACCGCAGTATGGCCTTGAGGATAGGTACTAATCCAATTTTATAATGCTGAAGGTAATAGACCGGGTGTCTAGTTCAAGAATACGACGGGTACAGCCTAAGAAGGACCCTAAAAGTTAAGAATAGGTGGTGTCCAATGAAATATTAAACAAAAAGGAAGACAAACAGCCGTGTCAAGATATAAATTCCATTACAATTAATCTTGTCCGCAAAGACAGTAATGCGCGAAATAACCGATGTTGTACGTATTAGGTTTCATTTGGTACCATCATTGGCAGGGGATATGTTCGGGCTACTGATACTGGTAAGGGTATATTGTAAAAATCTGCTTTTTTTCATGATTTTGGTTGATTTTCTAATTTAGGGGGGAAAAAAAATCACTAGGAGTTATGTACGTGCTGCCCCAAATGGTGCCTTAGAGGGGAAAGATACACAATGGGTCAAAGGACGTGGCAGGATAAGAAGAGAGAAGCGCCCTCAGTTTTGACATTGCGTTAATGGTACCCATTTTCACAAAATCAATAAACTTATACAGTGTGAGTCAAAAAAAAAAACCTACCTCAGAATATAAAAATAATTAAAATAGTAAGATTGTTATTTGCTCCAAATGTTTGCTATCGTTATAAAGAAGGATAAAAGGCTTTCAGAAAAACGTTTATTGGTGCATTTGGACTTTGGAGGAAGAAGTCGCCTAGTTTGCTGAGAGACTTAAAAAATCCTGGTGGCCGATTTTGAGCCAAACAAAGAGCATCGCTTACATAGAGGAACATGGTCTTCAGCCGTGATTTGAGTACAAACATTTACCACCAAAATTATTATAAACAATAGAAGGTGGGAGAGAGTAATTGAAGGATTATAAAAATAATATCCAGAGATTACAAAAGAAAAATGCTGAGTGAAAAAAAATATTCATTCTAAATAGAAATTCCAAGATAGATGGTGTAAGACCACAGTTTATTTGGGGTTCAGAAAGATTTCTGTTTAACCTACAACGAAACTGGGAGCAAAAGGTAAAACAATAGAACGGTTTGTATTTCGCTTGAAAAAACAGCCGTGCGATATTGAATTTTAAGTTTTATTTCCGGATTTTTTACAGAAAACTCAGTTTAGTTCTTCTTGCAATTTATGGACGCTGAGTAACTGTATTTGTGTTAAATAATACCTTAGAGATGTAAAACAACACTTTCTGAGAAGTTTCTTTATGTTCATGAACTGAGGACATTGAAATGGCAAGTGGTTTTCAAGAACTGACTCTTTATGATGAAACAATGTAATTTAATGTCTTGTGAAGATATTTTACTTATTAATTCTGTTACACAATAGACACATTTATTCAAATGATATGTTTTTGTCGAGAAGAAATCGATACCATTTGAACTGCATGTGTGAATTGCCTTTTGCTATAATGTGTTATGGTATACGTCGGTGTCAGTCTTTCCGAATTGTATGGCTAAAATCGGCCAACTGAATTGTTAGGTCTCCGCAAAATTGACATAGTTTCTGAGCCCAAAGTCGAACGACACACAATAAAACTCTCTGATAAGCCCTGTTTATCTCTCTAAACAACCAAAACAAACATTGAAGCAAAAATAACGTTTAACCTTTGAAGAACAATCTTTCCTGAATGTAGGGTTTTTATTGACTCACACTGTATGTGAAGTTTTCTGATCCAACTTTGAAAAACATGAAATGGTCATATTTGAAGAAAATGACACTTTCAGAGGAATTTTAAGTGTAGGCTTCAATGGGAAATCGAATTTTTATTATACAAACCCCCTCCCCAAAACGAAATAGACTTAAATATGCTGATTTGTATTGATAATATCTATCTACCTGCCCAAGAACGGGAAAGAGACTTATTATGCTGATGTGTATTGATAATATCTATCTACCTGCCCAAGAACGGGAAAGAGACTTATTATGCTGATGTGTATTGATAATATCTATCTACCTGCCCAAGAACGGGAAAGAGACTTATTATGCTGATTTGTATTGATAATATCTATCTACCTGCCCAAGAACGGGAAAGAGACTTATTATGCTGATTTGTATTGATAATATCTATCTACCTGCCCAAGAACGGGAAAGAGACTTATTATGCTGATGTGTATTGATAATATCTATCTACCTGCCCAAGAACGGGAAATAGACTTATTATGCTGATGTGTATTGATAATATCTATCTACCTGCCCAAGAACGGGAAAGAGACTTATTATGCTGATGTGTATTCAAATATCTAATCTACTTGGAAGCCTAAGCGGCCTTTCCCGTTCTGGTGGAGGGGATTGCATTTTAAAAAACATTTTTCCATCAGGGTGCATAAAATAGAATAGAAGAGCATAAGCAATATATTCCCAAAGCATAATAGTTCTGTGCTTAGTCTACCAGAACAAGTACACTGTATACCAGAACTCACTTGTATTGTATTCATGAACACACTTAACTTTGCACAAGAATGACTATATGTAATAGTCCAACAACATTTTTTCCCTGAAGAGCTCTGAACCATAGCCAAAATCACTTCTCATTATAGTAACTCTGATCATCAATGATAGACCTGTTGCATAATATATCAGGATATCTATAAATCTCAAGTGTATTCTGAAGTAGTATGAATATTTATAGTTGTGGTTTTGTGCTACTTAGAGCTCAACACCCCCTTCCACTTTGGATTTTGTTCATCGCTTTTAGCTTGTTATGGCATTTTAGAGGAAAACATGAATACCCTCATTAAAACCGAGTTTATGTACACGCATCTCACAAAATTACAATTCATCAGCCTTTGTTAAAATATTGAGGGCGTTTCTCTCTGCTTATCCTCAGATCCTTTGTAAATTGATCCACACAATGGTGAAAGTATACCATTATTGGTTTTCTAACCATAAGGTTTCCAAAAAGGTTTAGTTTGTACGATCGACACCTTGCAGAAGTCCGTGAATTACAGGTTCAATAGAGCAAACTTAATTAAAAATGTTAATTTCAGTTGTATACGCGTTAGGGGTCAAATGTTAAAGTTGCTCTGATTTGATAAAAAAGTTCAAGCCTCATATGTTGACCTTGTTTGCCCTCTACTTAGGAAACTTTACATTTTAGACATTCAAAGCTCTTCCTTACTTTAATCCTTTGAGCTCCAGTGCACCATTTTTATCCATATCGGAGCAACTTTAAAACTAGTCTATTTTTTACCATTCTCCCTTTCCAAATTTAAGCTCTTCAAAAGTACATAGAAGAACTGCTAGCTAAAGGATGCACGGGAGCTAAAATAGTTACTGCCGAAATGCAAGCAGGAGCAGACGATACAGTTGAAGGAGGCACTTTCTGGGAGAGAGGAAACTATACGTTCTTCAAAGAAGGCGATGCCATTATGGATATTGGCAAGTATGTGTTTCTCATTCGAATCCACTTGTGTACGTATGTTCCAGCAGATCTCATTTTCCGATCATTTCATCTGCCTATGCGAGAGTATCCACAAGGGCGGGGCTAATCGGTCAATCACATGGTCGAATATATGCGCATCACGCTCAATTAACACTTATAAAAGGTACTTGACAACACAGTCGCTTACACAGTACCGAACAAAACCTATACACTAACTGGAGGTAGTGTTTTCATCAACTCCTGGTCCGCGTTTTAGAAGACCTTGCCAGTTGCGATGAAAAAGACTCAAATCATTACCCTGATTACGCTACCATATATTATCATTTCCAGCCACCAACTAGTGTTTAGTTTCTGCTTACTCTTATCTGATGTTTGTAATTACACTTATTGATTATTGTTTTTCTAGTTCTGCTTTGTTTGATATTTTAGTTGTTCTTATAAAGGTGCTTGTTTCGATTTATGTCTATTGTGTTCTCTACTTGATTTGAGATCCGGGCACTTACACATACGCCCCATCAAGTGCCGTGGGAAACAAACTTCCGGTTTTGATGGTAGAAGCAATAATGCATATTGCAAAGCCCTATTCAATACTGTGCTAATATTGATGGTTAGCCATTAGAACGGCGGTTTTTTCTTTATATCTTGGAAATGAAATGGATTTGAATACTCAAATTTCGGGACGGTCTTTCATCTGATACCAAAATTCGTACTACTTCAGGGTAAATCAGGGCGGTCCCAAAGACGATCGGAACAAGCACCTTTAAGTTGTACACACCTTTTTTCGACATTTCATGGACGAATTTTGAAATTGATTGCTCTCACATTCTTATGAAATTTAATGGATTTTGTTTGAAATTGAACAACTCATTTAAATCCACAACATGTTTAATCCTTGATTTTCAAACTTGAATGAAAACAAAATGATGAAAAGTGGCTGGGAAATTTGTCTTAGGCACATGGAACAGCCAGGGGGCAGCAATGGAATGTGTACATTACAATGGTGGTTTAATTCATTTGGTTTAAATGTGCACATTCATTTGTTTTCAATGGCCGTCTCAGGTGGCTCAAACAAAAGACACGAAGCCAGTAGATAAGCAGTCTTGAAACCGACCAATTGCGACATACTACAGGTTTCCAAGTACGTATCACATACTGTACTGTTTAATTACTGTGCATGATCAGGGATTAAATTATCTTAGGGTCTTACCTGGCTACTATGTCAAAAATGGAATGTCGGTGATTATATTGAATTCTTGTGTTTTTGTTGACTTCCTTAGATACGTGGTCATTTACAAGAAGGTGTCTGGAAAGCTCCAACTTCACATTGACATTTGGAATTCTGATGGCCAGTAAAGTATCAGCATAGTTGCATGAGAATTTCTCAAGACAGAGTTCGACAGATGACCACTACAGACTAACATTTACTATAACCTATAGTCATATATCTGTAAAAAAATGTTGTTGTTTACGTAACATGCGTAGATTTAACCGTAATATAAATGGAGAAGATACCTATTTTGATTTTTAATTTTCGCCGAGGATACTCATTCAACGGGCTGCCGAATAGCCATTTCTAGTTATCTGGTGGGCAACACCACCCCAACATTAACGCTGACCCTATCCCCTAACCCATTAAACCCCAACCCCCAAACACCTAAACCCTTTATCGGGTGGAATAGCCACTATGTGCATTTATTAACCAGCTGTCGTGTGAAGCTTGATTAAGCGGGTTGGGTATAAAAGGGGACGGGAACTGAGTGCCCATCCCTCTTTCGAAGTGATTGGGCCACACTCCACCATTGGAGAGATCGCTACACCTCCTAAGTCTGTTACCTTCCCAACAACATTGAATAATGCCAGCTAATGCCGACAGGTGTAAAGAAACTGTGTACACCCATGAGAGAACGTACAACACTCAATGGTGAACACAATAGCTAGATGGGCTGTGGAACGCTCACGTCACACGGACACCTTATTTCGTGACACTAGTACCCATTTATATAGCTGTCTTTTCCCGCAAATAAAACTGGCAGTTTCTTGAAAATGAATAAAATGCCACCCAGTTTCTTTTCTCCAATGTCATTGACCAATGGATACGCATAGACTGCAGCAAGCCATGATCCGCCCAACAATCCGCCCGGTATGCAGAGGCATTGTAATTGCCACGCACCTGAAAAGATATCACCTCCACGATTCAGGTTGAATACGTGTCCACGTTCAGAAATACCTAATCAGTTATTATATTATTGGATTATAATATAAGTCGCTGACATTTAGTTTTCTTCGGAAAACGTGGAGTTGAAAAGAAATGAAGTTAAGCAATAAGTTTGATTACGGATTTAGTTACTGCACAAAATTGATATGCTTTCCCTGACTTTTGTTCGTCTTTCTTTTGGAATAAATAATGAAAATACAGTCAAGGTTAAAGGTGCGTGTTCCGATCGTCCCTGATTTACCCGGAAGTAGTATTGATTTTGATATCAGATGAAAGGCCGTATTTTGCTCATTGTCGTCCTGAAATTGAAAAAAAATC
>JAMKCH010044393.1:0-12155 GCA_023653785.1 Ophioderma brevispina
CTAAAAATGTCAATGCATCCACCACTGTACACGGCAATGTGTTAGCGCTGCAGCACATGGCTAGGGTTCCGAAGAACATGCAGCGCGTGGACGTTGGGGTGTCCCTATATCAATCGAGCGTAATATCACGGCGGGGGTATGCTGTTCTGTTTTGCTGTTTTTTTTTGCTACAGCTTATCCAATCAAAAAGCGAGGTTACACAACCCTCAAAACGTGACGCCAGCTGCCATTGCTGTATTGGTAGGGTGTGTCTATATTAGCCAATCACATCGCGGACTTTACTTGCACGTCATAACTAAAAATAGACTGATGGCATTTATACGATTGTGATTTTTTCCGGCGGCCAGGCATTTTGAATGAATAAATAAAATACATTTTTTTATGGTTGGTGTATATAGGATAGAGGAACCTTTCATTCAGGTCTTGCCTTTTATCTTGATAGGCTATAATTATGAAATAGTAATGAATAGAATTGTGATGAAATATAACTGAGGAAATGGGGAGCAAAGGACACATTTGGGGGAACTCCTCATCTACTCGGCCACCCATTGTACCCCCCCCCCTGCTGCTGCTGCTGTCACTTATTTCCCTGTTACAAACAGTATCTTATTCCCCTATCTTATTACAAAAATATAGCCATCAAAAATAATGTGCATCTGGCAATTTAAAAATGGCAAACATCATTATTGTCCAGCAATGTCAGGATGTACAGGCAGGATTTAAGGTGGCAACCATAGAGTTACATAAATAAACTAATTTCGCTCTATGGTGGCAACATGGTATTGGAACCGTCTTCATTGATTTGCTGAATTTGAACCGGCAACCAAAGACAAATGTGGTGAGGCATTGGGACTCAGCTCTTCACTGTGTGGAAATCACCATTTTGGTAAATAAGCCACTAAAAATCTTTTTTGGGGTAATTCAGTGACATCTACATATTATCTTAATTCTCATACGTTCTTTTCCAGTTGAGAATGAAACATACTCTTTCACTTAAGGTGATTTAAAATCATCTATTTGAAAGATTAAAAAAAATTCTATTTTCAACAAATTCTATTTTCCTAGCTATGGTAGCGGTTGTTAACAAGAAAATTTTGAGGTGGAAATTTCTAACTAAAATTGGTTTTTCAGTGAAAAGATAATTATTTAACTTAAAAAATGAGGGGTCACTCATGTCTGTCGTCCAAAAATTGGCCGAGAGTTCCGAGTATGGACAAATGTATGTTGCCAGATTAGTTCAAAATTTTGTTGTGACCGGGGGCTAGTGTCATGCATTTGCTGTACCAAAAATGTATTTTAGGCTTATTTGACAAGGAGGGTCATTTACAAAAATGCGCTTTTATTCCATAACATCTAGTTATCATAAACTGGTAACATAAAAAGTATCAAAGATTAGACATGTTCTTTTTTCATTTGTCTTTGGGATTCTATAGTCCAAAACAAAATTTTGTGATTTTCCCATAGGATACACAGTTAAGAATGAGTTTACGGTCACAACTCTTGTGAGTTTAGAGTTTGAAGCCTGACCTACGCATGTGGCATTGTGGTAATTCTAGCGATGGTAGCGGAAATCAGGCACCCGCCGCCGAGTGTGGCGTCCTTACCTCATTTCACGTTGAAAATTGGCAGCAGACGACACGAATCCGTTAAGACAGCCAGCAGCTATTCGAAAAAATCCACGTAGTGTTCCAACTTATCATTAAAAAAACTGCTTTATATGTAGTGTAAAACATATTCTACACAGAGAGACTTGCCAAATGGTCGATCCGAAGGTTTTCTATTCAAAATCGGAGGGTTGAAAGTGATTCGATTCTGTGTCGAAGACGATGGCCGAAAAAGTACTAGATTGCAATGAATCGCCAGTTTTATTTCTCGAAATGTGTGAATTTACGTCCGAGACAATGGTATTCGAAGGGTATTCCAAAAGAGGGTAAAATTATTCTACCATTATATGTTCATGATCTGATCAAAAGCAATCCTAACTGGTCCTCACAACGTTTTTTTGGTTGTCTTCCATGTCGAGGGCTGTACGGTTGTTTAAATAAAAGGGACGTCGGGGGTGCTTACCTCGTGTGAAATTTTTGGCACCGGATGAGTTCGCACGGGGACCGACCCGCAGCCTCTGGTGCCCTGGTTGGGCGGAACGTGAAGTTTGGTGCATGAATCACCTGATTGGCCCACAAGTGATCAAGATGTCGATTTGTTGAAACAATATGACGTCATATGAATATGAGTTATATATTAGCGATCATTTCCACAGTATTTAGGTACAAATGATTTTCTAGCCGAAAGAAAAGGTTTTAAGTTGCTTGCATGTGCTGTGATGTTGGAAAACAGGTTTGAACACAAGTCAGATGGTTTTTATAGGCCTATAGGCACTTATAAACTTATAAAAATGGTGTGTGGTGTTGTGGTGGGGTGTAATTACTATATGCGTGTGTGGGTAGTATGTTGTGATATGTGTGTGCGTTGTGGTGGTGTGTGTGTGTGTGAGGGTGTGGTGGGTGTAATTTGTAATTAATAATAAATATAGGAGTAAACATGCGTATGTTCTTTCCCCATCAAAAACTGAGGTACTGGACTATTTAATAGAGGGCCGGACTCCCTCCCCGCCACAAAAAAACGGGTCCAGTACTATAAATTCGAGTGAACTTCCGAAAAAGAAAAACATACTTCACTACTTTACCCCCACCCCTCTAAGCCCTTTCACTGCGGTGGCTGGTAGTTCCCGTGTACTTCTGGATTGGCTGCCGTTGGGCTGCAGCAAAACCCTTGACAATATATCAACCACTCGTGTTTACCACCTATTTGAGGGTTGTTGTCGAGTAGGATTTCTATTGTCGCATCGTTCAAAATTTCAAGAGATCCGACGTAGAAAAAGGTGTCGCCAAAAAAGTCTAAACGATGTTACGTCAATAGGAGTTCGCATGTGTAGTTGGCATTGTCCACGAAGCGAGTCAAGAAAAGTGTATTACTGTAAGCGCATGGGCCTATTGTCGTGAGTGAATGGAAAAAATTCAGCACCCGTGAAAATCGCATGAACGACAGACCAGCAAATAAGTTTTATTCCAACCATATTGTCTTAAATGATATGACATGAGTTAACGTTGCAAATCTTACCTTTTACGTAACAAAATATGTAGATTTTGCGCTGAAAATAAAGTACTGGCGGATACCAGGTAAAACCTTACGAAGTTACTCTTTTTATTCCGTTTTCGCATTTTGGGACATTATTCAGACTCCGATTATTGCCGAAAGTCGGCTCGGATCACGAGTCAGTCGGGAGGCACGTGCGACGTACGGCATAAGTAAAAGGGATTTCCAAAGAGGAGCGATATTCGGCGATTGCTCGGCCATTTCGATGAGTTCGGATACGTCATAAGGGATTTCCCCGTCCTTAGACACATGCGCAGTGGTAAATGGGATTTGTTTTGCAAAAAAAAAAAGATGGCGACGCCGACGCCAACGACTTAAAAGATAGCTATGAAAAAAAAATATAGAAAATTGGTGAGGAAAGGAAATGCTAAATACGGCGATTTGGTTTAAGCTTATATAAAAAGGTTAATTTATAACTAGATTTTTATCGACAATCATCCATGGCTTGCGGGACAGCAAGAATTAATGCATGTCGCGACAATATTGTCGACCCCAAAAGCCTTGGCGAAACAACCCTACTATTTTTCATTTGATTGTTGTGCTGTTGTATAAAAACTATAAAATGTAGTGTAGCTAATAAAAGTGAAGTATATAGGAAGGAAAATTGGGCGACAATAGCCATTTTAATTCAAATGCATGTGGTGACAAGGGAAAGAAGACCGAATCTTGAAAACTCCCTAGGCCCCCTCTGCATAAAATGGGCAGCTGGAAATCATTTGGGGGCGAGGGGAGATGATCAAAGATTAATCTTATTGACTAGCATTCCCACTAGTTCTGCTAAGCCTATAACTCCACCTTATGTCTTAAATGTTGTCATTAAAGGATGTGGAGTTATGCAACAACACAATGGGTTTCCTTTCCCCTGTTACCAGCATGAGCAGGCCTTTTCAAAGAGCCAACTTTGCAACATGCAGCCGAACAAAATATCAAAAGCAATTAAAGACTCAAGGTGATATATATGTTCCTTGATAATCAATTACCTTTGAAAAAGTTCATCCTCAAAAATGGTCAAAAAAGGGAGAAGGAGAGGAAAATTCAGCATTTTCTGGTGATTGATGAATGAAACCACATTTCCATTGCAGGACTCGGTTCGCAAAAACCGGGCTGAATAAATGTGACCTTTGATCCGGAAGGTTCACATCTCGGTACCCCTGGACCAAGTGAATCCCTGCGCATCTAATATACGCACGGCCCTTTTTGTAATTGTGCTGCATTCACTTGAGCCCGTCATGTTTGTAGTTTTCAAACGAGGGGCAAAGGGGACTCAGTGCTACTGGGAGAAACAGGAGAAAATTAATCTTGTGGTAAAACAAAACGAAACACGTGTGACCCATGTGACGTAGTATGACCTCTTGGTACCTTGTTTATTCTGTTCATTCTTGCGCTGAGTGGCAGAAGTGATTGTAGTCGCAATTTCCTTCAAAATTTTAATTTCTAATTCTTTTAAGTTTTTTTACCCATATGTCATCGTGTTATATAGAATCTCAAGTTGTGATTGGTAGTGAAAGCAGGGATTATTCGAGCATTGAGTGAATTTGAGATCGACGAAGTTGAGGTAGGTGACAGGTGACATGTAATATGTATGTATTTGCAGACTCCACATCGTTATGACAACATGTTAAGACATAATGTGGAGTGATGCATTAGTAGAACTACGTATTCCAGTTGCTTTGCGCACTGATCAATTGCATTTAACAGTTCCGCTGGTCCTTGCGAACTATGGTGTCTCACCCCTGAGCCATAAGCCGAAAAAACAAGGCAAGGCCACCGCGCTAATGTACAGCCATACTGTTGTTATAGTTACCGCCAACACCAAGCCCATGAAAGCCGTATGGAAAAATTACCCCGAAAATTAACTCCTGTCGTTGATTCCCCAAGGCATCAGCTCGAATATAAATTGATCCTAGACATTAATGAACATCGTCAGGCAATTAGTTTGTTGAGATAGTTTCCGCAATGGAAAGATCATAAAACATATTTTCCTTTTCCCAAAAATGGCGTCACGATAGCGCTGCCACGTGGGTCCGCTGTGTGGGTAGTTGCTAAGACAAGTGTGACCTTTTTACACAGTAGTAATGCACAACCCTCCGAAGTTCTAATATTATTTGCACAATGGGAATTTTGACCTCGGCGAGTCGAAAAACATTATACTTGCTCAATGGTCCGACAACTCGTTCGTTTTTGTTATCCTGTTACCAGCGAAAAATGGGCATTGTCCGGCCGATTTTTAATTATACACTGGGAGAGCACAGAGGCATTGTTAACATGGCAACATCGACACACATTTTGTGACATGAGTAGTAGGTGTGAAAAATTATACGCGGTGGAACTAGCACTCCCAAAATGCAAGGGTAGGGAGGTTAGACAACACTTCTGCTTCCCTGTTGTTTACTGGCGGCAAGTTTGAAAGGTAAGGTAGAAGGCTTGCTTTTCCAAATCTTTTCTTCAAAAATCTTCACTATTTCTAATCTGAGAGATGTGGTTGACATGTCCATATTAACAGGATAGTAATTATTATCCAGGGAACACCAATTGTATATTTTATGAAATAATTTTGAAATTTTGATTTATTCTAGCTATGGCCATTCCGTGAGAACTTTCTAAAATTTAGAGAGTTCATTTTTACCCAAAATTTTAAGACCATTACCTTCCAAATTCTCCTTTGGTTCAATATATGGACTCTCCACGGGATATAAAAAAGTCCTTATTCTTAGAATTAATTGTCTGAGACTCAGTGGTAGTGACATTCTTGAAGTTTTGAGCAGTAAGAAATCGCAACAATATTGCGGGAACGCCAGACATTTTGTTATCATTGATAAGCCGACGTCTAGAATGCTTGCAAGCTCTTGCAACACAATACATCGCGCTGCTCACAGTACAACGTACCTTCCGTGGTTATAGTCAAACGATGGAGAGACCATGGCAAGTCACACCAAGGAGGATTAAAATAAGGAGATGCCACTTGGGCACGAACAGTGGTCCTGGGCCTTGGATTACAGGGGGAGCTATAACGACTCGCGATAGATTTTAAGGGGTGAGACACAGCACTGAAAAGTCAGGCAAAACTCGGGGATAGGCGATAAATCTGTGTTGGACTATTGGACTTAAAACTAAATTGGTGGTTATATGAAAGCTGTGATGAATTCTGAATTGAATAATATCGAATATACGGTTAATTAAAGGTGCTTGTTCCCGATTTCTGTGGAATTGTGTTCTCTACTTCTGATATGAGAGCCTAGCACTTGCACATAAACCCCATCAAGTACCGTGGGAAACAAACTTGTGGTTTTGATGGGAGAAGAAATAATGCATGTTGCAAGGCCCTATTCACTACTGATCTACTATTGCTGCTTATTAACCACTAAACCAGTGTTTTTTTGGTTATTCTTGGTAATGATGAATGGCTTGAGGACTCAAATTTCAGGACGGACAATGAGGAAAAAATACGGCCTTCATAGACATCAAAATCGATAAGACTTCCGGGTAAATCAGGGGGGGGGTCCAAAAAGACGATCAGAACACGCACCTGTACGTCTGTTTTACACAAACATCATGTAGGGAACTAACACTGTATGTCCAAGGGATGTTCAATTGAAGGACCAGGAATGTGGAGACTACAGGGCTTGTAGCAAAATATATAACCTTGATTCACTAACAAAATAGATTAATAAACAAAAAAAGAACACTAAGGGCTAAATTGTGATACTAAACATAACCAAATTTTCGACCTTGAAATAACTGAAATAGGCATTTGAAAAACAAAATAATATTAACATTGTGTGAAACATTTAGTGTAGGAACCCCTTAAATTGGGGTGGACCTTGGTGCAATCGATCGAGGCGCTATATATAGCAGAGTCTTGCAATGCGAGTTCAATAACTTCATGGTTAACAAAAAACGGTGTGAAAACGTAAATATATACAGTGAGGTGAATATATACAAGGAGGGAACATAAATTTAGTAGTAGCACAAACTTTCGTATTTTGCCATTGCCATATTGAGGGGTAAAGGAGCAAAAGACGACAGGCGATAAGTGTTCAACCCCTGATACCATGTCGACGCAATGTGAGCTTGCTAAGTCGCTTTACCGCCCAATTGGGCGGATTTTGACCATAAAAATATGTGGCTCAAAGACGCCATTTTCGGATAGGACTCGGTGGTGGAGCTTGTGTGTTTTTGTCACAATAGAAACCAATGATGGGGCTACATTTTCCCCACCAGCTGCCGCGCGTGTCCGCGCCCTAACTGACTTTTTGTTAGGCAAGCACTAGAGATTGGCACCAACACAACACGTTTGGATCATTCGACTCGAGAAAGTTTTGCGTGCACAAAATTTGTTTAAATATATTTACCTTCCAGTGCCGGTTTTACTTAGACACAAGGGTGGAGGAATACAGAAAAAGATCCACAGTTTGGTTAATATTGCAGCATTTGTATAAATAGTAGAAATTTTCGTCTGAGAGGTCCTCTTTCGCCACGAGCGAATAGACCCTTAGCCCCGTCCGACTGATATTTATATCAGGCCGGACTGGAAGCTGATCCTAGTCCGTGATGTAATGTTATCGATCTATCTACGATGGTAATTTATACCTGTTCAATACAAAGGCCATTTCACCTATTTTGCTGACCCCATTGCTCATCACCTATGCCTACTTAGTTTATGAATACTTAAAAGAGAGCAAAACAACGGGAATTGTAAACATGTAAAGAGGGACTGTTTACAGGAAAAGACCAAATTAGATTTGACAAGTTAATAATTGTAGGAGTCTTCAATGCCACTCACCTAGAGTCCCCAAGTTATTCCCCTCAGATTTTGGATAAAGTCCTGAAACAATTGGGGGGTTCCTCTTTGGGTTAATATGACCCGACAGAAAAGTTGAAGCCAATAGTCAAGAAAATTACTTTGTACCCCCCCTTTTAGCCGCCTCGCGACGTAATGGTGATTTTTTCATTTTCAAGAGACTCCTAGCTGTAATTGGAAAGGGGTAACCAAACGAAAATTGGTACTCTAGGTAACTTGGGCCCATTCTTTCAGAATCTGCAATCATCAGAACATCGCATCTCCACACACCCCCATTGTTGGTTAGATGCTCTGTTTTTGGATGACAGATTCTGAGAGATTGGGCAGAAGTTACATAGAGTACCAAATTTCCAGCTTGGTAACGCCTTCCAAATATAAGATAGGAGTCTCTGAAAAATGAAAAAAATCACCATTACTTCCGCGAGTCGGCTAAAGGGGGGTCCGCGAGTATTTTTTCATCAGGCTGTAATTTCTAAACGACTGGCACTATAAGGCGTAAAATTTTCTGTAGGTTCATTATACCCATAGAGGAAACAATTTGATGGATTTTCATCCAAAATCTGAGGGTATCACCTGGGGACTTTCCTGAAAGTTAGGTGATTTGGCATGGAATGACCCATAGCCTATAACGACACATATTCCTTGCCTTTCTCCCTGTGGGTCTTGGATTTAAACAAAAAAAAAAAATCAACCGTAAATACCCTTCCCGATTTTCAGCCAAACAAATGTATTTTTAAGCCTTTACTTCTGTAATTTATCAAATGTGTTTGTTTGTTTCTGTCTTTCCTGTTAAAAAGTGTATTGGTGTACTTTTTTTGTTGTGTGCTGATGAATGCCATGAGTTCGGATAAATAATTAGATCCCCTCTGATTAGATCCTAGCGGCATCGCTATACTTGTTTGGCTCTTAGAAATGACCACAGATCGGATCGATCACATTACAGTTACTGACGGCCCCTAGTCAAGTACTGAGTGATCGCTTAATTGGTTTTATGGTTTTAACTGCTAGTATCTGGGACTGGAAGACCGAGGTAATTATAATAACAAATAGGGACGTCCCCATACTTTGAACGTTTTGTAATAGCAGGGGTAGAATTTCGTAACAGAGTGCGAGAATCAGTCTTGATTCTCCAAAATTAATATTGCCGGAATCAATCTAATTCGCTCTTGTGTTTAAATTCTTACGTTTACCATAATCAATCATTGATTCACGCAAATCATTTACGAGAATTTTGCGAGAATCGGTTCTCGATTCTCACTGAAATTCTAAAGCCCTGATATGGTGGAGTTTATTCCCCCTTGCCGCACAAATTTTATGTCAAATTAAAAATATTTCGGGAAGTACTGAATGTATGATAAAATAATCGGTACCATTTTGTAGCTAATTTTGTTGGGATGAATTTGAAGTTTCGAATAGAATACGTCCATGAATGATGAGATCCCTGTCGTTGGGGTCCCGATCATATATAGGGTGAAAAAAAAAAAAAAAAAAAAAAGGAAAAAAAGTTCCTTTTCAATCAATTTAAGCTAGCCGACAATATTTAATAGCTCCCGTTAAGCCTTTCCAACAAGGTTAAATCGTTTGAAGGAGGGCAGGGCTTCGAATTTATAGGGAAATTATGGGGTAAATAACATGGTGAAGACATTTTTGAAAATGGTGAAAACATTGTTTTCGGCAGATTTTTGGCTCGAAAACCACTAAAAATGAGTCTTTTTAATCGTACTAACCTGTATTGACATAGCTATAAATCTGTTCTAGAACACCAGGTTAACTTGTTGGCAGGAAGGGGAGGGCAGGGCTCGATTTATGATGGAAATTACGTGGTATAAACAAATTAACACCAAACACTGAAGTTGAAACCATGGAATCAAGCTCGCGAGAAAAGCGCGCGCTCATTGGTTGATTTTTTTAACAGATTTTCCATCACAGTCTCTGATTGGATAAAAGTCCGCAAACCTCTACGTGGTGAGTAGAGATGACGATCGGAATAGCGGGGGAACGAAGTTGTTTTTGTCGAGCGTAATGGAACTGCATAAAAGTCGGTGTGACTAGCCGTGTCAAGGATCGCACTACAATAAACGGGATACGCGCTGCTACCATTTGATTTTTATCCTCACATTTGGCCCATCTGTACATGCGTACCAGCCCCAGAATGCATCAAGGGGAGGGAGTGTCGAGGCATGGTAAGAGCTACTCTCGACAGCGGCTGCTTGCTTCAGTGCCGAGTTTCCGTTGACGTGGACCAAAAAGCAGGTAAAATTACCTTTTTTGATAAAATTGGACTTCAGATAGATGATTTGGATCCGAAACACATTTAGGGGGCTATTTAACCTAGATGCTTAAGATTAAACTTGATTCTCAAGTAATTAACCCTAGATATTTGCCCGAGGGACCCTCGACCGGATCGCCATGAATGATGATGACCGTCACACTTACAAACCTGGTACGCCGATTTCGTAGACTAATTTATGCAAATAAGCAATGTAGTGGCGTTGTTCGCCTCTTACGTGACGTCAGACCTGTTTGTACAAGAAATTCCCAAACTCGATGTATTGATAGGGGATTTCCCTGTTTTTAAAGCTTCTGTTGGTTAAAAACATCATGTGACCAATCATAACATCATTTTATCGATAGCTCTACTTTCAATGCATCAAATTGCTTTTATTCTGTCCCAATATCGGTACTGGTTTCACTGAGTTACCTAGATTTTTGTGTCGCCGTTTGGTTAAGAGTTTGCTTCAAATCTGAACAACTTGCTTGTTTTTTTGGTGAGTAAAATGTCCCTCTTTCTTTGATTGTGTATTTTATAGGAATTTATTTGGGAAATGAGGATTTTTGTGGGTCAAGTTGACAGTCTCAGCATCAATTTGGTGCATAATTTCATCAGTACTCCTGGCGCATCAGTACAGACTGCTGCGCGATCAATATGCATCATTTACCAGTGGCGTTTTATCATATTGGTATTTTGCATTTGTTGATACGGCCTACATACCGGTGCCGGGGGTAACCCAGTTGTTGTTAATGAAGTTTAAAAGTGTTTTTTAACCCTAACCCGGACTGGGTGGTTTGCCGAACATCGTCCCAGATGCAACGAGAAGCATTCTTTTTTTTTTTAACGGCCCAGATGTAATTTGAGAAACAAATTTAGCGTTTAATGCATCTCGTACCTCCCGGCACAGGAATAAGTAGGGACAGCGTTAACGGCGGAGAGCAATGAGAACACGAGCAATTCCGGAAAGACGTCCCAGATGCAACGAGAAGCATCGCGTCATTTTCCGGAAAGACGTCCCAGATGCAACGAGAAGCATAGCGTGCGAAATGCAATGATAAGCATTGCGCCTTCTGCGGGCAAACCGTACCGAGATGCAATGAAAAGCATCGCATCATTTTCCTGAAAGACGTCCCAGATGCAACGAGAAGCATCGCGTCATTTTCCGGAAAGACGTCCCAGATGCAACGAGAAGCATCGCGTCATTTTCCGGAAAGACGTCCCAGATGCAACGAGGAACATCGCGTCATTTTCCGGGAGTTTTCGGCCACCGTTATTCGGTTTTTTCCACTCCTCCCTTCGTTCAGTCGTTTCGTTTGGGAGAGTGTTGTGCCACCTGTTAGCAATTTTATTGCCACAATAGGTTCGGCCCGAAGATTTCCGATTGGCTCAGTAATATCGGTCGAATCAGCAGTTGAGTGTGCGTCCGAGCCCACGAGCTTTGTAACTGCTCAGCGCCCAGGTAATTTCTTTGTTGGTCCGAATAACCTAGCCATCCTCTTCGGCTGGTAACACGTATGCTTATTCATCTCGGAAAAGTGTTTCGCCACCTATTAGCTCCAGTATTGCTTCAATAGGTTCGGCGCTAAGTGTTTTCGATTCCTCTGGTGCTTGGGTCGTTCGGTAGATCAGTTTTTCGACCGGCCCACCTATAGAGTCGTTACTTGTCAGCCACGCCCAGGTGATTTATTTGTTCAATGGTCAACGACTATCTGGCGTGGTAATTTTTCAATTCATAGCTTTAATCCGGCTTAGCCTATAATGCGATTTTAGCTATTATAGGTGGGTCTCAAAGGCCATCATGACCAACCAAGTCTGGTCAGCCTTTGTACCCTTCTTTCTTTGGTGGTCTATTCATGTCTCAAGCATGACTGGTCATCCTTTAAACCTCAGTCTTGAATCCTCGCAAGCCAGTTCTTTGGTTCTAAG
>JAMKCH010044394.1:0-12501 GCA_023653785.1 Ophioderma brevispina
ACACACGGATCTGGAAAACAAAGACCGAAGAACATAAGACATCGATTGTTCTCGACTATTTATTAGTCTTATGTCTTAGGTCTTTGTTTTCCAAGACACCCACACACGGATCTGGAAAACAAATATTCCGAAGCATAAAGGACATCGAATTTTGTTCTAGACAAGTATTTGTGAGTATTATGTCTTAGGTCTTTGTTTTCCAAGACACCCACACACGGATCTGGAAAACAAGACCGAAGACATAAGACATCGTTTTGTTTCTAAGGGGACTATTTTGATCTTATGTCTTACGGTCTTGTTTCCAGACACCCACACACGGATCGGGAAAACAAAGACCGAAGACATAAGGACATCGATTTGGTTCCACGACGAAGTAATTTTGTAGTCTTATGTCTTAGGTCTTTGTTTTTCAGAAACCCACACACGGATCTGGAAAACAAAGACCGAAGAAATAAGACATTGATTTTGTTTCTTAAGAAAAGAATTTTTTAGTCTTATGTCTGAGGTCTTTGTTTTCCAGACACCCTAAGTGGGTTGGACGGAAAACAAGACCGAAGACATAAGACACAGATGTCATCATTACGGACTAAGTTATTTTTTTTAGTCTATGTCGTAGGTCTTATGTCTTAGGTCTTATGTTTCCAGACCACCCATGCCAACATCCCTATTGAATCTGGTAGACATATTGGGGGGATTCCTTATATCACCAAACTTATCAACGCATTTTTGAGTTCTGGGATTGTACATCAAGTATATAGTTGGCCCTGATCAAAACACGGGTTCTGATGTTATGTCTTAAAAATTATGCCCATTTGAGAACTTGATATTCATTTCCAAGATACTCTAGAAGCATTCTCATCTCAACGGAAAGTCTATCAGTTAGATTATATTTTAGTGATCTTTATTTCATTTAATGTTGTAGAGTACGGAATCGTATTTTTTGGTGTATTGTGTGATTTGTAGCGCTTTATAAGTAAAAATTATTATTATTATTATTAGAGGACGGGCAACTTTTTTTTCATAACATTGCACCTGCGTGACGATTTATCATCGTCTTGAACTTGCACTCAAAAATATGTAGGGATGTAGGCCAAGAAATTGTACACCTCTACCGTTTCCTCAATCAAGAAACGCAGATGCTACGTACGTTTTCATACCCTCAGTGTCCCTAACATCAAAATGTCCTATGTGTTATTTTATATCGTTAAATGAATTTCTAGGTTGCTTATCAAACCGATGTTCGATGCAAATCAACATTTCTTATTCTGACGGGTCCACGGCGATTTTGATCGTGACTCCTTTTAATCACATTATCAAACAATCTAAACAAAAGAACCCGAATTGGTAAGTTTTATATACGAAACAAACAGTCAACTGCCTTATAAGGAATTGAAATCCTTAAATAGGCCAGTGAAATTATGACAAAGGATGACTTGATGCGAACGTAATTCGGTTTGGTCAAGTAGGCATAACTTCAAAAATAGTCAGTCGATCGACAACAAACGCTTCAAAATTCTAATAATGTATAATTTCAATGTATCGTTGTTGTGAACTTGACAGATAAAATTTCAGGGTGGGAAGTTAAATGTCCACTTTTAACCTGTTTTAGACCACAATATGGTATCTTTTTATCCAGCGCCTAGGGGGTACCAGCACATTACATTTTAATGGGGGAGTAAGGCAGCATTTGACATTTAAAATATTAGGGGAACGAATAGGTGCGAATCGTGGGAAAAAATATTTCTGTTTTCCATTAATGGAGAAAAGTATGTAAGCAATTAAATGTCTCAGTTAAATTCCTTAGTAATCAGGTCGGTTTATTCAAAATTACAACATAGATAATAGATATTCAGAATAAAATACATTATATACATCATAACAGTATTAAACGTATATTTTACCAAACAGATGATGCTTCAGATAGAAATGCACTTGTTGAACCTAGCCAACCCGATTTCTTACAAGTCGATTTCCCTACATTGAGAAGTTGTTTGACGTCACCGCTGTTTTTGTCGTTGGTTGGTTTCCTCTCTATTTTGCAACTACAAAACCAATACTTCATCGGTGCTTTCAATTCATGGATTACTGAATTCACTAAAGGAAATGACGACGAAGGTATATTATATTCCATCTGGCAATTACCCTTAACGTAATATCCCGCGCAGGAATTTCTCTTATTATCATCAGGGGGATCAGGAATCCTTCAATCTGGGGGGGGGGGGGGGGGGCGCCAATTGTTTTCATTTTTTGTTTCAGTTTTCGAAATTCTTAAGGGGGGGGGAGGAGAGAGAAGGGAATAGTGTCAATTATAAACAACACAATAAGTAACATACGCGGTCGGCCTGGGCACCGCCCACTGTCATTCCTTCTTGATCTACCGTGCCGCCCGACGCCCTGTACCGTCATTCTTATAAGCTCTTAGAGATTTACAGGGCGCCCTGAGCGGCAAAAAGTCTTTTTCTAGATCTACAGGGCGCCTGGCACCCTATATGCGGCCCCGGTGCCCTGTGCTCTGCAAAAAATATATGAGGCGCGCGCTGGGTGCGCCCCACTCTAAATCCGCCCCGGATTATGTTAATAGTTTGTAGAGCCGCACATGCATAAAGTTGTAAGGATGAATAAAATGCAAATTGGAGGAAGTGACTTCGAAGGAAGAATCAATTTAAATAAGGTCAATTGCCTAACATTGGTCAATGGTCAAACCATGGAAAAAGAAATAACGAAGCACAACGACTTCCACCATCCGATTTTAATCTGTTTATCCCCTCACCCGCACAAAAGGAAGGGATTCAACAGCGATCCTTTGATCGTAATCCCTCTATCGCAATCGATGATCGGCGAGCAATCATTACTGGAGAATTTTGTGAAAACTGTATATACACTCCAAAAAAATGTTGAGTAAAAAAGTTCACAGCTCTTAATGTTGAGTAAAGTCTTAGTCAAAGTTGAGTAAGCCTTACACAAAGCTGAGTATATTTTACCCAACAACGAGTAAGCTTAGGTTTACTCAACTTTGACTAAGATTTTACTCAACATTAAGAGCTGTGACCTTTTTACTCAATATGAGTAAAATAATTTTTACAGTGTTCGAACACGTAAAAGTGTCTCTAGTGTGTATTTGTAGCTGTTTTCGTTAAATACGCAGTGTTTGTACATGGTTATGTGTTCAGCTTAGTGCCCAAGACTGCCCAGGGTGAGAAATAAAGGATGAAAGGGGGGAGGGCGTCTTGGATTTTCATTGGGCACCCATGCTAGTTTCAGGGTTTCTGAAAGTGACCCCTAACTGGACCAATTTTTAGTCAAAATATATCCGGCCCTAATGGGACCAGTTTTGGTGAAATTATACTAGTATTCAGTGAAAATATACACCTAACGGTGCAGCAGTAATATGACATCCTACTGTGCTATTTTAAATATATTTCTACTAGTATTATCTCGGTTATATACACTCTTTTGAAAATCCACTTATAATGTATTATAAACATCTTTACTTGTATGCAAAATATTGTTTTACTGTACTATTATTTACATAATTATTTATATTGTTTTTGCTGTATTCTATGATGATATGTTTAGGTTAATTTTTTCTATTTGTATTATTGAACAAGTCACAATCACAACTGAATTTGTACCTTTACGCAATGAAGAAAGAACCATGAACTGCGAAGTTTCTCGAGCGAGAAAATCGGATTAGAATTATCCTCGGAAGGGCCACTTGTGAGGATATGAATAACAACTGCAATTATAGGGCGGCAGATGGATTGGTCAAAGCAAAGTGGGTCGTTGTGCTTCCTTCTTATCTCTTTCTTCGATGGTCAAACCATCCGTATTATTGTTTTATAAATAACAAATTGTCATTTATTCTACTTTACATTGTGTACCTATATTACAATGCAGAGTTGCGTACAATTCGAACTAATTAGGATATTTAGTTGGTAAGGGAAGGACTACCCAAGACATAGTATAGATGACCAAATACAACGTTACATGAATAAAGTTGTGGTGTAGACCTATAATAAGAACATCACTTTGGCTTTATTTTATGTAATATTCAATCAGCTATGGAGCTAGATGCATAGCAATTTGAGATCCTTGACTGGAAACTTAGCTGTTATTGATATTATTGCCTCAGGTCTGTACGGCGATGCGCTTTAATTGCTCTACTTTCTGATGCTTTGCAGGGCAACGCTAACGTTGTTAAAATTTGAAGAATTTGTTAGAAAGTTGTAATTTAAATACGAATTAGCGGGGTTACTTCCGAAATAGTGTCAGAAATGACAAATTTGTCCAGCAAACCTAATAGGTAACTGCATGACGTATTTATTATTGAAACAGTCTTATTTAGTGTGAAAAAATGTAAAGATATTAAAGGGACTGGATACATAGACTGGTGCGCAAAATGAATTTTTATCAAACGTCATTTATTCGACTATAAGGCGACTGGTTCTTTCAAAACTGAATGTTCTTGGAAGATAATTTAGGATACCTCTTTAACAAAAATTAAAAAGGTTGATTTTTGCGCTACAGAGCATTGAAGATTTGCAAGTTTTCAACACGCCCACACCTACTTTGACATTTTACTATAAGTTAGAATTGCAGTGTTTCCGGAAAAGCCTTAGAAATTGTACAAAAATGGCACAGACCAAATCTTTACCACTCTAATGGTTTGTTACTAGTGTTAAACATTGTGATTAAATTCACATTTCTTTTAAAGATACAACTTTATGACTCCTCATTTAGGGAAAGGGTTACATTTCATACGCAAACGGTATTTTGGCTCTAACGTCGTCTGCTACACCTAGTTTATTTAGTGCTTTGGTTCCTTTTAATTTTTCCCATTAAAGGGATGAAGGTGATGGTTTGGGGGTAGAATGTGATGGATGGAAAAAGTAGACCGTGAATTTTCAGTAGCTCCATTACCGTTTTGCGAACATTCAGCGTTTGCCTAATTTCAGTCGAGGCACGCATGGGCCCAAGTTCAATTTTTAATTGCGTGGATCATAATAAGAAATGATCTCATTAGTAGAGGTTTAATTTAAAGCAATAAGCTTCCTCATGTGAAATTAGGATAGAAAACAGTAATCACATTTTATTCAAAATAATTATGCAAATCAACTCAATAAATATTCACATGCTAGAAAGGTATACAGTAAAAGACCTTATGATTTCTCACCTCTATCCATTTTTTCAGTCGCATACTACACCACTGTATTCAACGGTATTCAAATTGTCGGAATTATATTTGCCCCTTTGTTGGGTTTCCTATTGGATAACAAGATTGAACAAGGTAAGAGTAAACATAGGCACTATTAAGAGGTTTAACTTCGGACGGCGTAGTTTCAGATATTTCTCGTTAAGTTGAACGAGGCAAGGGAGAGCGTGGCCTAGTGGTTAGGGTGCTTGCCGGTGGCACAAATCTCCGGGGTTCGAATCCCAGTGGGGACACTTGCTAGAATTTAGTCGGGTATTCAACTCTGGATTTGATCTGTCTACCAGCTATTGATTAAAATTTGAGTACAGCTCTCATCCATGGTTCACTTAGAATTGGGCACATGAATCATGAAAGCATCCCGTCCTTCGGAGGGGACGTTAAGCTGTCGGTCCCGTTTACAGAGAGTCACAACTGTACATGTACTTTGCAGTCAGTGTCGAATAAGAGTAGGGTGAAAGCCCCTGACTGTTCCCAATCCGCGTGTACCAAAAATGTCCTGTAAGTGTTACCGATTGTTTAGATAGAGGATTGTGTAACTTTTCAAAAACGAATGCCATTTGGCATAGGTATTTTAAACACATCTAAGTTTAAAAGTGTACTATACAGAGGCTAAAAAATGAAGTTGTTCGAATCTTGTTAAAAGGATTCACTATTTGTGACAATAATGATAAAAAAAACCCAGTCTCAACTGATGTGTGCAGGATAAAAACACCAAACAGAAAAGATCTGTGACATAACAAAAACGGCAAAGGTCAACATGAGTCAAAAATTTAAAAATAGCTTCGATTTCACTCAAAATCAGTCTCAAATTGTTCGTACTTCCTTAACAATATTCAAAATAGTATAACATATACAAAATGTCTCTCTTTACAGCGCCTGCCACCGGTTTCATGATATTGCTGTACATTAACCTGGTAATTTACATTTTCCCTCTTAACCATGATAAGGAAACATCAAACTATTTTGAATATGAGGCATGACGAACACTTTGAAATTATTTTGATTAAAATCGAAGATTTTATTTACCATGCATCGCATACTATACCTTTTTTTAATCATTGTGACCTGAGGAATACAGTGACACATTTTTTAAAAGATTTGAACCGTCTCCTAATCTCAATATAAAATACCATAAATGCATAATGTCATTATTTCATGATATATTGCACAATTGCTATTCAAATGGAAAGTTAACAGCACCGCTAAGCGTGAAGTAAGGGAAGAATGGCATGCCACGTTATTGAATCATCTGAAAAGCCATATGATGAGAAGTCCTGGGAAACATGGACTCCTTTTTGGCAAGAGTTCCATATGTACCCCTCTTCAAAGTTTTACATGTAACAAATTCTTTTTTATTTTTGGCCTTAGGGCTAGGGTATTTGTTAGTCTAAGGCCATAAATAAAAAACTAATTTGTTTTCTGTATAATTTTAAAGGTGGTACATATGGAACTCTTTCCCATTTTTTGTTAAGATCGCAATCAACCTTTCATGAGTTTAAGAGCAAGTGGTCTCTTTTAAAGAAAGCTCGGACCCGCTTATTTAGATATTTCCCTCCGGTGCGGAAAGTATCTTGCTTAACCCAACCAACTTGCTGGGATTTAAGACTGACATCTTTAAAAAAAATGTTAAAATGTTTCATTAATTTAGTAAGATTTAAACAATATCTAATGGTTTATTTTTTTTCTTTTTAATTAATTGGTAAAAAAGAAGAAACACTATACTGCTATTGAATAGGGGCCAATTCTGTTCTTATATTAGGGTACCTTTGAGCTTTCACTTACTTAATCTGCAAATTTCGATTAATCCAACCCTAAGGGTTGTGTTCCACGAAGTTGTAATAAAAGCCTAATGGCATTCAAGTATCATCAGAGTTGACCAGAATCAAGAGTCTACATTCTGTATAGAGAGTGAATAAAAAATGTGCAGAAAAACACAAAATTGACTCTGACTGTGTAATCCAATCTGCGGCGTCAGTTTGATGTTTTCATGATCGGCATATTTTCATCGTTCCATGCTGAAAAATTACATAATTTGGGTGAGAAATGTGTAGATTATGAACGAATTTTCACGGCTTGAATCCAGAAAGATTTTGTCACCATATTCGGACAGAATAATGGACTGAAACCCAGATTAAATGTGCAATCCCATTGTATTAGGTTAAATTGAATCACCACAAAAATCTTTCATATCTACCTCATTTCCTTCACCAAATTGCTTAATTGTTGTTCAGCATAGAAAGTCGAAAATAATGCAATCATGAAAACATCACCTGCGGCACCAGTTGAGTAAACAGGTAAGGCCAAATTTGTGCTTTTTTCATCACAATTTTATTTTGATTCACTATGTATAATTTTTTAACTAAGGAGAAACTTCTTTCTCTTCCCTGTTTTCATTGCACGAAGTGGTGTGTATTGAAATATTTGGAATTTTTTGATACTTTATGTCTATTCCGCAGATATTACCCGACGGGATCCACTCTTGGACATGAAAAACAGTCGACTGGCCTTCTTCGTAACATCACTGGGTTACAGTCTTTTCATTTGCTAATCTCATACCGGTGATATACATCCCATATTATTTTCTTTTGATATGCATCGGAAGGGCATTCCTTTATGGAGTTTCCGTTAGGATTATTTAATCTTGCGTAAGTATCACTATATATTTCAATAAAGGTTCGCCAGATTGGGGGACACCGAAGTTCCAACTCTATAAATGAGGATTTTGAGGTTGCCAGAGCTGCTCTGAACCTCTATCGAAAAAAATCCTAAATCGACCTTATTTTGCTTCCAATTTGGCCTGATCGATTGCTCCCACAACCAACTTGAAGGCCATAACTTATTGCCGCAATTCGTTGTGAGAAAGAAAGTAGCAAGCGGTTGTCGGCAATTTTAGAATGATGATTTTTTGGACGTATACGTTATTTGGCACACAACGCGTTGGCAAAAGTATTGACAACGCGTTGGGGAATTTCACAACGCGTTGCAAGCCTTACAAAAAATTGGAGAGCAACGCCGTTGTGAGTCGCAACGCATGTAACTCCTTTTGGAGTCAAATGCCCATTTTTGGGGGGGGGGGTGTTTAGATTACGGTAAAACATTGTATAGTTTACAAATTGCCATTTTGATGGATGAATTGCGCAAAAGGTATTAGAAGGATAGTAAATTTTGACTACATTCTGCACTCAATAACATGTTCAATTCTTTTGGACCTGCTTCGCTTCAATGAACCGCTGTCAGGTTAATTGTGATCCGTAGGCAGAGTACAAAAAACCGAATACTTGAATTTAAGAGACTTAACTCTGATCTATACGTAACCGATTGTGAATGATCTTTGGCCAGCAAATTAAAGGTAATAGAATATAATTATGATATCGTTTTCTTAAAGATGCCGAAGGGGCGGATACATAAAAAACTCTGACTCACCCTGTATATATTCAGTATGGTCCCGGTTGTGAAAGCAGATATAGTCGGCAGGAGTAGACCCTCCCAGGGTCTGTGGTGTATAAACGACTGGGAATGTAGACTAATATCCCTCTGAGTCAGCCAACAAAAACGAGTGGATTTGGAATTTGTTAATCAGTGGAACAAAATTGTTGTATGAGGGGTATGGCGGCCATTGGGACGTCAAAAAGGTGGCAGCACAGTTTTAAAAGGAGCCCCGATACAGGGAGGGCCAGCCTGATTTTGTTTTAGGATTTAGTTTTTTATTGTTTTGTCTATTGTTATATAGCCTCCATTTTTCTGATAAACTTTTAAAATATTATTTTCTCATTGTATTTGAGAAAAAGATTTCTCACGGGGAAAAAGTATGTTTAGTGTTACTATAAAAGAGCGAAAAGGGGATTCCAAGAGTTGTTTTGCTAAACTTGCACCTGTTTAGATTGCATAATAAGGGAAGTGGGGAATTCCCCAGATTATAAACTTAGAAGCTTGTTTATGCTTTTTTAAAAGATTCAAAACATTGCAGAACTAGGTAATTCCCCCACCGAGTTATATAGTGTGAAGTGATGTAATTTAGATGTGAAATTCTGATTTGAGGTGCAAGGTCATGTTTTATGCTAAGAATGATGTAATGTTCTATTTAGAATGGGGATTTTGTGAAGTCAGTTTATATTTGAGATTTGAGCTAAGTCCGCAGTCAGCAGTTGCAATCAAGCTATACAGTATGGATAGCTAGTTATCGACAATAATGGTAGATTTATGCTTCACACACAGTGCCAGGATTTTTATATGTTCAATTTACATGTGAGCAGAGCTGCTGTAATTTATCTACTGTCGTCTTTGAAGCGCCAAAGTGCTGGGAATCAAAAAGGATTCCATAATTGTGGACAGATAGAATTCGTGGTGGTGATGGTGTGGGGGATTATTGGGATGTGGATTTATTATTCGTCGAGGGGGACTTAATTGATCCTTGTCGTCTTGAACTGCTGGACAAGATTACCTTCAGGACACTGACGAAGATTCCCTTGGAAATAATAACTGAGGAGTTTTGTATGAAACTTGTGCGCAGTGTCATTTTGGAGTCTTAGCTGTGAGGAATATCAAACCCTCGTTGAACTGCCAACGCTTCAAACACAGGACACTAGTAAACCATAAGTAATTTAAAATAATTGTGTATATGTAATTTTGTTTTTGGGACATACAAAATTCTTGAACCAAATCAAGTCAAGATCATTAAAACTGTTTATTATATATAATTAGATCATTTGTGCACAAGGCTCATTTATTTGTGTTTGAAAGGTATTTATGCCTTAGACGGGTTCTACGAGACGTCATTAACATATACATGGATGCATCGGTGTTGGGTGAGTGCAATTCCAAATAAATAATAAGTTGATTTATGTAATGGAACCTCCTGTGCATGAAGTGAAAGACAGAGCCGAGACTGTGGGGACAGTTAGGCAGGAGCCACAGTCGGGGCTCATCCTAGCGATTAACGGAATAAAGCAACTAATGTTGCGTGAAGAGTCAACTGATCGAGTGCCATATTATTCAAATTGTTCCCGGGACTATGAGTAAGCGGACTATTAATTTCTACAACCGGTTATGATTACAACAAAATTGGTAAATTTTACCAGTATGGATGTCATTATTTGTGCTATCCACTGTGATGTGAAGCCTATTTAAAATAATAATGTGATTTATAAAAATTAATATTCATTTGTGCACTAAGGTCTTTTGTTTGTGTTTAGGGTATTTCTGACTGAATCTGCGTTATACCGTGACACGGTAAACAGGGTTTATTTATGTCATACTCATATTACATTCAAAACAATTAATGACAAGGTGAGAAGTGAGAAAAAAAGAATTAACAAAGAGTTGGTAAATTTATCTATTTAGCTCTTAAAATCAGAAATGAATATTAGGTATCGTTCAACCCACGTCTGCTGAAGGTATAATAACTGTTATTATGGGATAGTATGATTTGGGCCACACGCCTATGTCAATAAATTTGCACATGTTAGCCTTCTGGGTGTTCAAAAGCTTTCTTGAACCTAATCTTTGTTAGCGTTCAATACGTTTGCTATGTTATTCCCTTGTAGTAAACATGCTAGTTAAGGAATTAAGGTGCAATCAAACATTCAAAAAGCCAAAAAACAGACTTAAATCCTTATATATAAAAAACCAAATATCGAAAATGATAGATTTTGTGAAAAATTTCCGACATTACAAACGTATTTCATTTTCAGTATTAGAAATACTGTGCTTTCGATCATAAGATTTGCCTATTGTCAAACCACACTGAAATAATACACATTTGCGAATTACTATAATTTAGCATACGAGTGTAAAACTTACTTTAAAGTAGTTGAAATTTAGACCAAGAGCGATACCACTACTGTTTTCACCACTTGCGAGTGCCAAATTGGTAAAAACGTTTTTCTAGCGTTGCTGAACGCAGCACTATGATTGAGATTGCAGAATTATTCCGGATGAAATACGTGTTTACACAATTCTGGCACTGACGACCCTCGGATTCGAATATGCAAAAATAGCCAGGGAAAATTATTTCATCACAAAGTGTGAATAGGGCGTTTTTAAGTTTTTTCATGTATGTTCGCCTTTGACCAAATACGCACGTATTATTTGCAAATCTGCTCTGGCATTAGGTGATATTCATAACGTCCAAACATGGTTGCCGGTACGAAACGCTTATGTATTAAGGTTAGTCTTGTTCATTATCTTGCTTTTGAATTATTAATTTAGGTTTATTTAATTTATAAGATTCAAACACGTGTTTCATGAGCCTTTACCCAATAAAATGGTAGTGTTATTCATTGAGAAGACCAAAATGGCAAAAATGATATTGGTTGTCAACGAAATAATTTCTTATAATGAGGGGGATTGACTCTTTTTGATTCATTAATCCATTCTACATAAACAGAATTCCCAAAACCAATTTTTGGTCGCTTGTATGGGACACTTATATGCTTTGCTGCCGTGGTATCCTTGTTGCAGTATCCGCGGTTTGACATCGTCAAGTGCCTCTCAGGGACACCATCTCGGATGTAGCCACTTTCTTTTGTTGTTGTATACTGTATTGTACAAGCCCCCCAAGTGCTCACCATAGTAGGCCAGTCGGGACAACCAATCCACAACACTCTTTTTTCAAATCGTGATTTAAACAGAAGATTCTATGGCCAGTGGGCTGCCTCAAAAATCTGGAAAGCATTTTGATGTCAAATGGAATTTTTTAGGGTCCTTGGATTTAAATTTGCTGTAAAGATCAACTGGCAGTTTAGACATAACTTCAAAAAGCAAGTTCTTCCCAACCTATTTTTTCGAAAAGGACCGATGCCTTGTATTTCAAAATATGGCAAAGGAAAAAAAAAAATATTGTGTTGAATGTCAAAGGGATCAATTTTACAAAAATGGCATTGTGTGGTGCAAAGCAGAGTAAATAGAAATAACCTTTCAGCCAGTAGACTTACAAAAAGAACGTGAAAAACACCATTTGTATCCCACTGTGTGAAAGGCTCAATACAATGCAATTGATTCAATGTTAGACAAAAGGGAGTAGTATAAGCATGCCCAGATAGTGGTGCAATTACATTCGTATATCCTTTATAAGTCTTTACTGGCTTAATGGCTATTATTGTTTGTCACTCATATAATTTACAATTTTCTTTACATTTTTTGCCATTATTTATTGACCATACCAAAGCAATCTCTGTGTGTGTGTTCTGACAAAGGTTAGTTTGAAAAGAACATTGCTTAGTTTGTTAAACCAAAGTTGAAATTCCGGTGTGTCCCCGCTAAACAAAGGTGGCCGGATACACATCACACTC
>JAMKCH010044395.1:0-29260 GCA_023653785.1 Ophioderma brevispina
TCTTAAAAATTACAAATTATTTTTTTCAAAGTACACACTTTATTTTAATAAAAATGAGAGATTATGATGTTTTGGTATCCTCCTGAAGTTTAGATTACCATAAGGCCATCCCTCTTGGCTAGATTTATATGGAATCATTACTAAAAAAAAAATCATATAATTTTTTCTCAATAAAGAAAATTACCGGGAAAATTATAACAAATGAACCTAGCCTCTTGAAATCTGGGGAAGATGTCCTAAAATTTACTATTTATAAGGTCCAAGTTTCAAATGAATGGTTGAAAAAAAATCTGATTTTAGAGGAATTTTCTGGGGAAGCATAGTAGCCAATAATAATAACTTCATGTACACCAAATTCAATAACAAACAATTCTTTGGCATGAACTGGTTGAAGCTTATGGCCTAAAATGCACATAGTAACCTCTTCATTTAAAAAAAATATCAGTAATCAATTACTTTGGAGCTTTTTCCTGGATTAAGAGTGTTGTTTTGTTCATCAATATCAACATCAACAAATTGATATAATTATCCTCAATGCTGACAAGGATGTCGACACAATGTGTGTCAACTTTGTAAACTAGTTGCCAATGACACCAAATACCCTGTAGATACAATATGCATGGATTCAAATGCCAAGTTCACCCACTACTTCAGTGAATTCAGAATTGCTATTGGAGTTCAATAGTGATTGTAGGGGTGTGTATGACACATACTACAGGATATACTGGCTGACTCACTCCCTACTTGTATGGCCATAGCATTGGCAATGTATTTACACAAGGTAGAATACTATAAAGCAGAGGGTGTATTGAGTCAATCCCACAATGCACCAGTTTTGGTAAATTTCACCTCAATAGGGTCATGTGATCCCACCAAAATCCTATTCTTAACACATAAAAATCCTGACTTCTACACTCATTTTAGCCCCCAAAGTGTTAGTACTTAGGGATTTTTTTTGCATGATCATGAAATGTTTTGTGGTCCTCTAGCTTCTTGTACATGCACTTTTTATCCCTAAGTACTGACATGAGTTTTGTACAGCACAGTATAGGCACATTGCAATGCATTATGGGATTGGTTCAAAACATCCTCTGACTATAAAGGTACTCATGCAAGATAGAAACAAAGCCAGGTATACCTGTGTAGGCCTACATAATGTAGACTGCCTTTATTTTTGTGTGGGCCTAGAAAACTTGTTCACTGCACTACTGCACTATTCTGAATACTGAATGAACTTGGAAATATGTTGCACAAGAACACAAAATTGATGCAGTCCATACCTGTAATGAAATTGGACAAGACTTCTATCCTTTTTCACTTACTTCAGTCCCAACCCCAAACACTAACCATACCCTTACCGGCAGCCAGGAAGGAAGTCTTACTAGAAATTGATTCTCAGCAATTAATTTTGGCAAATTGCTGTCACATAAATTTCATGAAATTGAATGCTTACATAAATATTTTTTACAGTTACACATCTGATCAATTGGGAGTGCTATTGCGGTTTATGAATGCAGTCAAAGGTCATCACATTGGGTCATCAGTGGTCAATCTGTGTACACCCCAAGTGAGTCTTGGACCATGAGCACCAGGCTGACTGGTATTGTCTATTTTTTATTTTGACATATAAATTAATAGTATTTCTCAGAATATACGCTAATTCTATGGTGTCACTATTCATGAATGATTTTCTACTCACAGAAATATACAATGGCGACGATCAACTTAATAATAATAAAAGTTAAGCTTTTTATGTAACTATAAAATATCGCTATTTCACCTATGCCGTAAAACTAACTGGTCGTTTGTTATCTGTATTCCATGCATCTGATTCTCGTTGTGCCCTTTCACGTTCACTTTGCATTCGACGTATTATTGACACAGTACACCGTAACTCGTCATCAACCTAATTATCCATATTCATAAGCTAACACAAGAGCTATGAATATTCAATTTTTTTCCAGAATGACGTTTGTTTACAGCCATACGCGATGAATATCTGAGATTGCTAAAGCTTATCACTTATGCAAAAGTCAACAATACGTCAGCGAAAGTGAATATGAATATTTATTACCTGTTCATGAAACGTCATCAAAATGATGCCTGAAGTCGCGATCGAATATATGAATATTTATGAGTGATGACATCATCGCTCAACTTCCCGGTTTGAAGAACAGTGTTGAAAAACGTGTGTAAAACACCGTAGAATTATTATATAACACATTAAATAACATTATTTATGTTCATAATCAACAATGACCTCGTTGACGTCGACTGGAGACCTCACCTAAGTAGACCTACACATAATAATAGAAACACCCACTCATCTTCATTTATTAGACCAAAGGTCTACCAAATCTACGTATGCTGATAGTTTTTTCCATGGACTGTCAAATATTGGAATAATCTACCTCACCATGTTTTGGATTCTCCTACGCTCAAAATTTTTAAAGCAAGGCTCTGTGATTATTTCACAAATCCTCCTGTCGTAATTAATTTCATTCACCAGGTCTACCCTCTGGCGTTATGTGGAATTCCGCTTTGCCAGAGTACCAGTCCAGATCCCAGATCCAGATGTACACTGCCCGACCTTAAAAAAACCACCCTAATAACGTTTTTGTACACTAGCGTGATCTCCACCTCAGAATAAAAGTCCCCCCCCCCACACCAGTAAAGATTTTTAAGGCCTTTTTTTCATCAAGGCACAGCTTTTTTCATCAGCCTACCAGTGATTAAAAAAAATCCATATTTACAACCTGTCAACAAAATATCTTAAAATTGAACTTGGGGAAAATGAAATCAAATTCTACCATTGTTATTCAACATATTGTTTTCAAAGTTTAATTTATACAAAATTCTATGATTAAAATGGCATCTTTGAAGTGCAGCAGACACAATTTATTATTATAAAAATATTTATAGTAAAGAGTCAAATTCTTAAATTTGTTTTCCTTTCATCGCATTTTCAGATACAATCAAATATATTGAGTATACAATTATCACAATAGAATATAAAAGACAAATCAGTGATAAAAAGGGTATACATGTACATTGTACAGGAGATCAGTTAGGGGAATTTGCCGAATTTACCCAGCAAGGCTACAATTGCGACACAATCTTTGCAGTACCAACACTGAATTTGTATTTTGTTTGCATTGTAAAATGTTGGGATCTTTGTACTGTTGCCTCATGTTGTCAGGCACATTCTCATCTTCTAAGCCACAGTTAAAGTGAGTCCTAGGTATATAAAAACCAATGGGTCAATATAGTTTCCAAACTGCAATGGTGGTAAATTTCCCAGATTACCACTTATATGTATAATGAAATTTTTGTGTTAAAGGTGCTTGTTCCGATTTATGTGTATTGTGTTTTCTACTTGATACAAGAGCCTGGCACTTGCACATACACCATATCAAGTACTGTGGGAAACAAACTTGCGGTTTTGATGGTAGACGCAAAAATGCATGTTGCAAAGCCCTAATCAATACTGTGCTAATATTGATGGTTAACCACTAAAATGGCGGTTTTTGTTTATATCTTGGGAATGAAATGGATTTGAGGGCTCAAATTTTAGGATCAGAATGAAAAAAATACGGCCTTTCATCTAATATCAAAATCGATACTACTTCCGGGTAAATCAGGGGGTTCCCAAAGACGATCGGAACACGCACCTTTTAAATGGTGCTTCTGCTATGCATAGGAATAATCTTGGCTCCGATAGTGCCATTTTGCAATCCAATATACCATTCTTTCCCATTCATTCGACAAAGGGCATTGGAGCCTCATGTCCCAGTGCATCAATTGGGTGAATGCAGTTCACTCTGTTGGCCAAAAGTAGTACTGCTGGTAGTCTTCGACACTGGCCACATGAAAAAATAGTGTGCCCTCAGATTTGTCAAAATTGATATTTTTGCATGCTTGTCAGACCCTCCCGCTGAATGATTAGACCATATCAGCAATCCTTAACTGGTAACCAAATGATTGTTGCCGGCGAAATTTAATTCAGCAGACGACGTAATGGCATTTGTACAACAGAAAACATATGTCATATCATGTTCCCAAGGGCATGCACCCTACAAATGTATATTATGATTATGATAATGGACCGGTTTTGTGCCATTTGGTGGTTTTAATATCAAATGAGTAATAACGAGTCTTGATATTTGTGTATATTACACATTTGTTGAGTCCAGTTATGGCAACTTAAAAGTTAGCCTACAATTACTGGATGTTCTTTAAACCTCCTATTAAAAACATCCTATCTGTTTTTGAAGTATGTTGTTTATAGTGTCAAAATGGTTTCTTCGTCCAATGGCCTAGAATATCATTTGAGAGCAATTGAAGAAATTTCATATTTGTTGAAAATTGCCTGTGCACGTTTTAAAATAGTGGGTGCCCTTTTTCCTTTCCATGCGTGCAGACTACCGCGACCGAGCTGACCACGACATAACTATGAACGTGTCTCATTTCATCATTGTTTTTATTCATTTTTTCTAAATCTTCTGTGAATCTATACCCACAGCATTCGCATTGACGTTCTCATGATGACTATCAAATGAAAAATATGCACAAATCACATATTTTGCTGTCATTTTTTCAAAAAGCTTCATCTTCTGAGGGTGCCACTTCCGCTCACCCTCTGTACCCTCACGTAGTTGGGCAAAAAAGGGCTGCTTTCTGTTATTTCACAGAATTTCAACCTATTGTTGACCAGGAATTTAAACATTTTTTCAGCCCGGAAGCGGGTGGTTGCCCCCCTGTAAATTGTTACTGATATCCTTACTTCCTAAAATTTGGTACCACAGGATTTCAGGATAGCTGAGAGGTTTCTTCTTTCCATTGTATCAAAATATACAAACATTCCATTATGATGTCACTATGACATCTAAAGTGAGGAAAGTTTGAAAAATCTTGGATAAGGGCAGAAAATTGATATTTTGCATTTTCATACAAACACTCTATCATAGACTAGAATGAGCATAAAACAGCATTTCCCATTAGTAGAGCAAAAAATCGCATGAAATCAATATTCCTACTTTTTAGGTGAAAATTTTGTATTATGAATTTTTCCCCATTCTATCTACACTGTGTAATATGGAAATGGACAGTTTTGCTGACAGGCAACAGCGTCTATAATTAATGTCATTCAACGTAACTCATTTGATATCAATGAAAGAGGAGGACCTACACGTATCTCCATTGGTACCAAAATCGTGTCTGTACTTATCTTCCCTGATGTCACACTAGCATGTTGGTTACAAGTGAGTCAAAAAAAACTTGACCTTGATTGTGTCCGCCATTTGATTTTTAGGTAATCTAGTTTATTAGTTATCTAACTAACTAAAAAGTAATATATATCTAGAACAGATTTGTCGATCAGGGCCTGAAGTGGGTTCGTATCTTTTATTTACTGCAAAGAGCAGTCAGAGCGTTGGTATAAACCGAACTACAGTCGTTTTAATCAAGTTGTCGGTTTTCTGCTCTGTCCCCGGAATCACATTGAAATGAAACGGCGTCAGCAGAGGAAAATCCCGTTGGTCCAGAAGAAAATCAGGCTATTATCACTGCAGATTCGTGATTCGAAAGACTGTAGATCGGTCTATAATGACCGATTGGAATGATCTTTGCAGCAAATTGAAGATAATGAAATAAGCTTCCGCAGATACCCAATATGTAAGATATATATTATTTAACCATTCAAAATGCGGACACAATCAGGGTCAAGTTTTTTTTGACCACCCTGTCTTCCTCGCAGAAGAGGTGGATGTTTGTTTTACTTAAAAGGACTAAAAGTCAACTGCAATTACAACAAATTGACCCCAACAAGGGGTTTAGCAGGCGGGAAAAAACCTAAACACCCCCATTCCAGTAGACGGGGTTATAGCAAGCTGTTTAGTGTCACAAGATGCGCACAACAACTGTTTCTGACGAAAAAGGTCGGGATCCTGAATTTTTTTATTAGTAAACAATGCATAAAATTGCCATTTCTTGACAAATACGGCATGTTAGAAGCCTAGCCACTTTCAGGGGGGTCTTTACGCAACTACATGCCCAACAAGTTCCAATACCACAGTGCAAACGCGCAGGACTTGTGATCATTAGTGTCATGTGTTTGTGTCCTTGGGCCAAGATACTTAGTCTCAATGCCTCGTTATCCAAGCAACATTGGGAGCTGTTTATGGGTTAGTAACATCTAAGTGCTGATCGGGTGTGTCACTTAGCCACTGCCACCCAAAGGAAGCGAATGATTGTTTTGAAAACAGTATTTTTTTCTTACTCCCGGTATTTGGAAATCTCCTTTTTTCCAATGTCATAATAACAATTGCATCTCTTTGGTCACAAGAGCCCCCAAAACTAATATACACATTTCTATGCAGTAAAGCGATCCCTGGCGACGTCATATCACTGACGTCACCCACCCGGCGATCCTCATGCGTCATCACAGTTTTTCCCGCAACCCCACTAGGCTCCCTCTCGGGCGACACCATGGGCTGGGTGGGACAGGAATCGACATTGGAACAGGGATTTCCCATAACGGATTAAAAAACATACTGTTTTCAAACACCTCCCTCATAGTGAATCTCCTTAGGGTTTCCATGTCCGTAAATCACAAATTGCAAATCGACATTGAAAACCAACCCCCTTTTTTCCAGACTAGCACGACCCATAGCCGGAAGGTAGTGTCGCCCGAAAAGAGCCGTACACCATCGATAGAAACCCCAAGTAAGAACGAACCCGAAGACTACCCTCAAAGGGCGGCCGCAGGTAAGCACCACCCTTGGATACATAAGTCGAAAACTACCAAAGGCCCTAGACAGTGGCCCTCCACCTTCGCTCCCCGTCCACCAAATTAGTGAATTCCCTTTTAAAGTCCCGGAACTAATCATGCGCACCGCTGTTTAGAACGGCGCTAGCGAAAACCGCCGCCTCAGGACTCCTATACTATGCCCACGTGGTTAGAATGAATTGATAGAGCGCCAGCCAATGGTGTTAATGATCTGTTCTAGGTGGAGGCCGCGGTGAAAAGTCGAACTTGCCCCAGCTCTGGTGGTATGAGCCGTAGCATGTTCTCCGGCGTTCACCGCATTGGCCCGGTTGATAACCTCGCAGACCCAACGTGTCCCAAGAATGGTCTTAGTACGGGAGAGGTAAAAAAATCGAGTGCTCCCCCCGGACACATAAGGCCAGTCCGCCCTCACGGCAGACACCAACAACCTGTCCGGCAAAAGCAGAGGGGTAGACGGGTGCCCTGAAGCCAGGTCTTTCATATTGGAGAAGACCCGGCAGAAAAGGAATTGGCACCGAAACGTCCAAAACTATAAATTTCCCCCAACATGTCTGCAATACGTAGTCGCGACAGCCTGAACCCAATCGCCATCTAGGAAATTAGTTTCAGATGTAACGGCTGCCAGACTGGCGGAACCCCTCGGCTCATACGGTACACCGGTCAAACTCCGTAAGGCGGTTGGCAAGTCCCACTTAGGCATAACTGTCCTCGTTGGCGACCTGGTTAAAACGGCCAATTACGAGGCGGTTCAAAAACCTCATCACCACTCGGAACAGCCCCCGGGGCCGTCCTCGCTAATAGACCGAATCGCCAACCTGAGATTCTTGATTTGTTTGTGTCTAAGGCCACTACTGAGCAAGAAATTCAGGAAGAACTGCGATCTGAGGAACAGAGTTGGCCGACCAAATATTTTCCGTCTCCTGCACACTTACGAAGACCCGCCATCGCCAAATAAGCGCGAGATAGGTCTTTGCCAACCCCTGGTCCAGAATCGGCAGGTCACGAGAAAATCCTTGCTTCTTCTGTAACCATTTCCTGACAGCGGGCCACGCGGTCAGTTAAAGCGTCACCAGATACGTCTGGACATCCGCAGGTACTTCCCACATACCTGAGAGTCCCGCAGGAGTGGTCCGCAGTGACCCTGCAAGCAGGATCACCAGCGGACGAAACCGGCCATGACGAGGCCAAGGGGACACGGAACAAAAAGTATTAATTTCGTATCGACCCTTCCTACCAATGTCTACTCGAGGATGAGTGGGATTCGGGGGGAAAGCGTAAGCTTCATCCCCGACCAGTCAAAGAAAAAGCATCCGCGCCCCACGCCCCGGATCGTGTCCCAGGGAGCAGATACGGTCAGTAAAGCGTTGTCATTTCCGGCGGACGCAAACAGTTCTATCGAGTGCGTCTAAAAACCCGGAATATCCGTTGCGCTAGCCTACCCGATGAGACCGAGATCCACTAAATGTGGTCCCGCCCGCCCGGAATAGACAGTCCCGCAGTGACATTGTGAACCCAGCTGTTAAGGTGAACACTTTTAACGTGATCCCCACTCGCGATGCACCACTCGATCGATTCCCGCTGCGAGTCCAGCACCGGCGAAGAGTTTCCGTATCAACCTCCGAAGGACTCAAGGGGGCCCTATCAACTCTTTCGGCTCGCAGCCTTGACCCATGCCTTATCCGGGGGGACAAGGTACTGCTTCCACCTCTTGCGAAGGACTGAGGCAGAGGTCAATGCCTGCCTGAGGCAAGGTCTCTGCCGCACAAACCCAACAATCTGGTTGCTGGTCAGGAAGAACGTCAGCTCACGCTCCCGAGAGATGGAAGGCCATGACGACCTCCGACGAATCTCGTACACCTGGCGAGGACCTGATCTCAGCAAACCCATCCGCCTTGAATCCGACATCGAAGCAAGACTTTTCGCCTGGGGATGGATTTTCTTGGCCGCCTCTGCACCCGACCCCACCCCGACCCGTAGCCTCGTCGCCTGAGGCCGACGAAGCATCCGCTACAGAAGCAGGTGCCCCTGGAAGGGGGGCTGTCGGACGGAAGCTGGCTTTGACGCAGCGCCTGTGACACCACAGGCTGCTGATCCTGCGTCACCGCAGATGAGTCGCAGGAAACCAAGCCCAGGGGGTCCCTGCCGCCACACACCCCCGTAGCCAGGCCATGAACGCCCTTGGGCCAGCTATGCCCAAAGGCAATGCGGGGGGATACTCTTGAGGTGCAACACCCCAAGCGTACCCCGGGTCGAGCGGTACCCAAAGCCTGGTGGAAGCGGTGGCCGAACTCCCATAAATCCAGGACTCGCACCCCAAATTCAACCTTGAGCCGCGGCTGCCCGTACGCAGCTCCCTGCCCCAGTTGGACCCATGATACAAAAGCATGACCCACAGGGATCATACTGCCCCCCCCCCCCTTTTCCTGCCCAACCCAGGTTGGCACCACTGGGGACCAGCAGCGAAGGCTGAGAGGCCACAGCGCACGAAGCCCTCGCCCGACCCAAGCACGCAAGCGAGACCCCATCCCAAGTGATTAGATCCCGGCTGCAGGCAGGGTCGAAGCCACGGAAGTAGGCGCCCAGCAAGACCTTGTTGACCCACGGCCTGTGACACGGAGGAGACAGCAGGTACCGCAAACGAGCGTCATCCCAGTACCAACCCCGCACAGCTGTTTGACCGCCATGCAAATTGCTCTTTTATTTTTGAGCATTGTTAAGCAATGTCGACACAATTTTGACAACTGATATAAGTTGGGACATTCAAGAGCTATTACCTCAGCAAACAATCAGAACAATCCATTTCGGGAATCTTACCATATAGACCACAAAGGTCTAAATTTGTATGTTATAGCGCCCCTATATGCCTAATTCCCATTAAACGTGTAAAACTAATTTTTATTAACAATCAGATTTATCTGCATGAATTTCACTCAATTTAACACGAATAAGCTAGTGGCATAAATACTCCTAACTGCCCTCCAAATTAAGTTGGTCAAGTGTGTCGCCCTTGATTTTTTGTTTGATTCTCTCATTTTGGCAAATAAATGATTCTTTTCAAACAGCTGTGCCCGCAGGCATGGAAGCAAACGCCCTCGTCTGCGCCGGACAAGGAAGCCATCCCGCAGCGAGTCAGCAAGTGCCCCCTCGGCGGTTACAAGCCCCGAACACACCAGACGGGTTGGGCCACCGCAGCTCCCCTGAGAGAGCTGCGGATGACGACGCGGACATTCTCAAGCCCAACCAGCCCCGGCGCCGGGCGGACGAGCACGCCCGCAGCAGCATCGCCAGGTGCAGTCACCTGCACCGGAGGAGGCATCATCTCCGAAGGGAAGCGCCAGCCTCAGCCTGGCGAACCTCCCACCCTGAAGGGGGAGGCTCAGCCGGACACCCAAAGCACCCCCGCCCCGAGGGACCTATGCAGCTGCTGAGGCATCGCCTCCCCCGCAATTGAGGCACAGCCTCAGCTCGGTGAGCTTCAAACCCCAGAGTGCGAGGCGTTGCCAGGCATGAAGCCACCATCTGTCCCATACGCTGTGACTGAGGCGTCCAAGTGCCATCCCCAGCAGGGTTCAAGCCACGGAGGGCGATCCCCAGTAGAGCGCTGGCAGCCGCAGCTGCCGTGTGTGTGTGGTTGCGGCCCACACGGGGCCGAAGCCCCTGCGTGCTCGTAATGAAGGTGCCTATTGTAAAATTTGTGAAGTTCATGTTTATTGTTGGCAACCACTAAAACGTATAGTACTGGGTCTGACTATTCAAAAATCGATTTGCCATATTTTTCTCTGTTGACCTTTAGTGACCTTGACACAAGTCAAAGTAAATGTCAACTCGTCCAAAGTATTCGACCTTGGTACCAAATGGGCATTCCACAAGATATTGTATAATGATATTTCATTTTGTTATGACCTTGTCGTTTTCCTTGTAATATGGCAAATACCCTAATTAAGTAACTAATATGCATAATTTGCCTCTTAGGCAGGCCGTCCTGTCCAAAGCCAGAGTTAGGCCTCAAGTTCGTGCACAATGTAGTCATGTGTAACACTCTACTCTGCTTCAATGTAGAATGAACCTACACCATCCCAATTATTTCGTGCTATTAGCCTAATACCATAAAGTAAAGTAATTTGTTTCTCGTAAAAATGTCAAGAGAAATGATCGAATGTAGTCCTATACCAATCCCTGGAACATCGTCGTTATTGTTACCGTGAAATAACCACATTTCGCACTTCAGAGACAAACGTATAGTTATGTTAGTCTCAGTCACATGTAGATGTTTTTCATTATTCGATCCCAACCAGAGACTCTGGATAGTCTCGTCTAAAAAGGGACCCCATACTTTACCAGGATGCACATGTTTGGGCCAAATTATGCATTTTGATTTCCCCTTTTTTCTCAATGTGGACAATTTTTACTTTCAAGATTGAGAAAATTTGACTATTTTTTTTTTCCCAACAATTTTTAGAAAAATTGGGTTTCCCGATTGAGAAATATTGAAAACCGACCCCATTCATTGTCATATCCCAAAATTGGCATGAAAAAGGGGTGTCATGATATCCCAAGGCTAAATGAAACTGATGTCTGTGGTCACAAGGTCACCCATAGGTCATTTGTGGTTGAGAAGCCCCCCGGCAACATACCAAAACCCAGGCATCGCAGACTGCTATTACTGACCATTTGTTAGTAAACAAATTTATGGTTTACACAGTTGTAAAAAAGTGCAAGACGAATTGTGATTCTCTTCATTTGTATGATGCTGTTTCCTTTCAACCATAGACCCTGAATCGTCTATAGGCTAAAGCAAAGATCACGTTAGAGTCAACCCCCCGTAGCTGCTATTAATGCCCACGGTTAAGTAACTGAATTGCGTGTGCACAGATAGTAAAATGTTTCACACAATTGAAGATTTTTTCCATAAAAATGTGCCAAACCAATGGAAACATTGTACTGCTGTCCCCGGGCTGATGTCACTTAGTCCATAGATTGATAGATGTTATATTCTTGTTCACCCAAACAATCGTTCAACAAATCTTTAGTGTTTCTAAGACACACTGTTTTTTCTTCTTGTTTTCTCATTTAGCTTCTTTCTTGATAACCTGTTTTTCATTGAACTTGATCACTTATTCCCCTGGTCCTTAGTGATAGAGTGTGGTGCAATTAATCAGGGCATAGCCCCGAAGTAATTATCCTAATTGTTACAAGAACCTAACTTCAAAATCATCCTAAATTATTTTGTTCATGACCGTGGGCACTGCAGTATGGAGATAGGGAATATCTGAGATCAGCAGCATGTCACCGTCTTCACCCCCCCCCACACACACCACATCCACAAAAGGGCCAAAAGGTCTACCTATTTGTTGATTTTTTTCATAAATAAAGTGTAGAAAAAGTTTGACAAGAAAGTCCACTTTTTAGTGATGCGATGTTCACAAAGTGCCATTTGGGGGGGGGGGGTGAGTCTGCTTTTACCAAAAATCCACATTTTCAAAGTCCCGCACCCCCTAAACAAGGAGTTTTAAAAAGTACGTAAACAGTACCCTAATTGATTGGTCTAAGGCAACCCCTAACCAAGTCTGTAGGGTAATATCCATCTCCTACCCTTATATATTGCATTATTTGACCCCTAATCAAGTAGAAATTTGTGTCTTTGGGTAGCTATACTGAATAGCTCATTTACACCAAAATGAGCCCGAATACGATCAAACTCAAGTCCCGGTTCAAGTGTGAAGAGGACAAATAACAAAAACCATTTTTTTCAAAGATTCCGTGGTTTCGCTACCCTTTTTACGTATGTATCGTGCAACAATTCTTGAAATATCCTTTTTACTGTTTCGTTGGTCTCGCATGATATCCTCTTATCAATGAACAGTGACCACCCCCGGCCCTGGGTGAAAGAATAATTAAAAATGCACCATGTGGCTGATACTGAAAAGAAAACTAGTAACACTAACTTTGGTCTCTGTGGTGCGATCCGTGGTTGTTTCACGGTTATACCACATGAACTTTGTTCCGGTCGCCTACATGCCAAAGCGTTCGTAAAAAGTTTATGGGTAATCGATCTCTCATCCTTTACTGGTCATTTTAGCGAAAAAATGTGAATGTAGCACCTTCACCGGGTTAGGGGTATTCCGTCAAAGTCAAGGGTGGGGGGGAGTTGCCACCTACAGATATATTTTATTATACATTTTTGAAATTATTATGCCCAGTATGGCTCTAAACTCTGTGTTTATGTATAAACTAGTAGTGCCATCATTAGACTGAAACCGCGGGAAACCATATTCCTCGATTTTTTAGCGCAAATTGGATGTTCGCCTATTTTCTTGGAAAATGCCGATTTTGTTGCCACAATGACTTTATGACGTCACTTTGTGACTCCATACTAGGTATGTTGGTACTTATTGGTATCAATGGAAACAGTAGGACCATAACTATCCACTGGTATCAAAATAATAAGCATCTGGTGCTTTATTACGAATTCGCGAGGGGGGTAGTAACCCCCCTTGGTAACCGTGTTACAAAAAAGGCTTGGTAAGACGAGGGATATAATACATCAACCTTTCTTTCTCTGGTCATGTTCATGAAACACTTTGGTTTCAATAGCTGGAATAATACAAGTTATAATGGGGTTGTGTATATTAGGGTTTCACTAACATTGTGCAAAAATATGAGGCTAACTCTTCTTGCTTGGGACAGTACTCGCCCACCTGGTGTCTGACTAAGGCACATTAGCATATTATTGGTTTATTAGCTTATTTGCCTATAACAAGAAAACAAAAAGCTCAGTAACAAAATAAATCTAACAATATTCCTTTGTGAACTTTTGCCACATTTTGCATACCAAGGTCGATATGCTTTGGACGATGTAATGACCATTTTGACCTTGACCTCGTGTCACGGCCACTAGGTCAACGGAAAAATGGCAACATCATTGTTTCGAATAGTCGACCCGTAAATACAATTATATGTTGCCAACAATTACATGAACTTCATAAAATCACTCTCTAGAAACATAGGCCCCTCCCTATCGGGGAGTACCCACAAGCCGCCGCCTTCATCGACTAGCCCGCGCCTGCCGACCTGCCTACGGGAACTCCTTGTGGAATTTTCCTGTTTCGTCCCTCGAGCCTATCCAGTGAATCCCCGCTAGTCCCACACAGTAGGACAGGCAGGGCCTCTCTAGTACACGCTCGATGGCGCCAGCAGTCGGATAGGGACCCACTCAAACAATTGAGCTTTCATTCCTGCACAGAAGCAGTGCTTTGTCACAAAGAACATAAGCCGCACGATACCCCAGTAAATCAGGAAATTGTCTTCTCAAAGGATCGTGATTGAACAACAAAGACAGTCCTTGAAGAAGGACAAAGAGGATTAACTACAAGGCCAAACCAAGAAGAGGAACGATTAACAGGAAACGACCTGGCTTCAACTGCCTTGGAGGTAATAATCGTGTCTAGCCTATAGAAACGCTGGCATCCAATTGGCCCTCTAGGATCACGTACTACATTCAAAAGATGCCTCACAAAGGAATTATCGCTTTAAACGAATAAGAAAAATTCTAAAAATGGTCTGTACCCTCAACGATGCTGGTCTAGAGTCAATCTTAAGGCACCCAAAAAATTGGGAACTAAACTATACCCTGAACAACTGTTAATTCTAGTGGAGCTACCCAGTTTAAAATAAATACACCTTCGAGTAATGGAGTTTATTCGTATTATATTTAAAACTGGAAATAAAAGCCAATGTTATTACAGGGGGGCCCTCCTCTCGCCAAGGAGAGCTGTATTACTGCCCGCCCGACACAGTACAAACCTAAAGAAGTGTTACACTCCGCCATCAAATTGACTCAAATTAGGGTTTAATGTTGTATTGGGGAAATTTTTACCGGGTTTCACGAAGTTGCAGTCCAAATCTGGAACCTGCGGTCTCAGCGAATCTGGCCAGAATTCCCGAAATCACAATCCAAAATCCAAAAAACGGACTCAGGACAATAACTAACGTAAACTTTGAGGTTTCACCCTAGTCCTGGCAGAACAAATACCAGCCAAACTTGTGAATTTCTACTCGAATCGGGAGCGAACAGATACATCTCACTCACTGGTCAGTAGAGCCCCACACGGAATGAGGATGAGCAGATGGGATCGCGCCGGTTACGTCAGTGGTATGACGTCAACCAGGGATCGCCTGATAGAAACTTGTGTACATGTATATTAGTTTTGGGGTCAGCTTGTGCACCAAAGATGATCATTTGTTATGTTATCCCACATTGGAAACCCTAAGGAGATTTCAAATAAAACCCCAAACACGATGGATTCCTTAAAAGGACCATCTTCTTATTTGAAGTGCACAAACTTGTGAAATGACCAACTTGAGTTTTGAAACACATTTTTAGTTTGAAATTTTGTCATATTACATAGCAACAGCTTTATTTAAAAGTAATTTTAATGTCAAAAATGGAATTAGTATTGTAATGAAAGTAATGCCAGGCTGCATCATCATATGGTCAAAACCTTTACGTGAAACAAATGACACTCATTTTCGTGCTACTTTTTGTGGTACTCTGTATTATATAGAAGTAGAAATCACATTGCAATGACACCCAAGCTACAGTTTTACTGGTTTATCCTGATTACCCTTTTAAAATTGAACTCTTGTCCAATGCAACCGAATCACTATGGTGTAGTAATATCTTTCATACATGTCTGTCAAAGTTGTGCCTGTTTCCCACACATGAAAATTATTGCGTTATGAATTAGTTCATATGCTATCAGTGTTAAAATATACTCATGCAAACAATGTAACTGTTTTACACCAAAATTGCAAGTATACATTGGAAGCATTATTTGATATAAATTGCTATAAAGTCATTCAACATTGAATTTTCCAACAATCTGAACTCAGCCAATAGAAAAACTGGTACATACTGGTACCTACAAAGCTTGGGAGAACGATCTCATTTCGGATTTTCAGACCCAATATCATGAATAAAGTGCAAGCAGGGTCAGTATCTTGGCTATCACCACTGACCATTGTCATGTAATATGAGACTATTACACGCAGACCAATACAGTAACAGCTGAATGTAAGTAACTATGTGGTGTGTGTGTGCACACACCAAAACTGTTACCACTGAATGAGGTTTGGGTCAATTCAGGATTACTTCTCTTAGGCAAAGAAAAAAGTAACGCAAGCATGCTCAATACCCCCATAGGTTCAACCATTGGTCTTTGCACGAAAACTAATCATTATCAATAGTTTGTTTTCTTCCCTAAATTTGATAACCCTTCTTGCCCATTGCGATCAATCTTGCCAACACAATACCCTTATAAGAAAATCTCTTCCCTTTTTAAAGTTCAATAAAAGGATAGGCATATTGATTTCCGTTCAGTGAAAGACCGGAAAAAAAAAAAACAAAAAAAAAAAACGCTTCTTCCCGTGAAAGTGTGGGTGCCTTAATGCTGGCCTGATGCATGTTTGTGTATTGTAAACCTTGTAATAGTCTTCATTTTTTGCACTTTTGAAAATTGACACATTTTCGTAAAATGCCTTGTGTCGGCGTATTGATCCCAATGGGTCCAGAAGGTGTCAAAATTGTTCTACCGTCATCACGTTACGGCATGGCGTCGGAAGCGGTGCGCCCCTCCCGCCCTCACTGCATGTTTATGATCGCTGGGGTTTCGCCGTTGGTCCTCCCCTTCGCGTGTGGTGCCGCGGGCACTCCACCGTTTTTTGTTCTCGTGTGTCTGATCACCGTCTCTCTCCCTGCGTCGCTCTCCTTCTCTTCTTCTCGTCGCCTCGCCACGGTCTACTCTGGTCGGGACGAAGTGGAGATCGCGCAGACAGAAAGGGGGGAGCTGCAGACTCTGGGGTATGGTCTCATCCTGCCTGACTCTCGACTTAGGCCGCAGAAGTGTATTAGTAGCTTGGCGCTCGAGTCCACGATGAAACCATACGCGACGACGCGCCGTCCTCCACTCAAACTCTCTGTACCCCCGAGCTGCTACAGTATAAGCACACATGCCGTCGCGCAAGGGAAGGAAGATAAGAAAAGGGAAAGGATAATGATAAAGAGAAGGAAGAAAAGAAAAAAAAAGAGGGAAGGGGAAAAAAATTGAAATAACGTCAAATTTTACATTTAAAAAAAAAAAAAGAAAAAGAAGAATAGAGTTTTGATATCATCATATTAAAATGCACAAACTCTTTTTCTGGCTTTTCCTTGATTTTTATGAATTGCAGTTTATTCAGTATTATGTGAAATTTGGACTTAGTAGTCACAGCTAAAAGTGATTTAGTTGTTTCCCTGAAATTTTCTATTTGTGAAGCAATTACACTCAGCATGTAAATAATAATCCCTCATAAAGACCCCAAAAGTAACGCAGCATGTCTAAATTACCATAAAATATATCACTAGTCTGTGTTGTTTTCTGCAATTTGGACACCTTTTCTTGCTCCATTGGTGGATAATATCGCCGACACATGTGCATTTTAGAAAATGTGTCCTTTCAAAGTTGCAACTGAGACCTTTTACAAGGTACAATACCAACCATGCATCATGCCATGCATTAATGCATCACACACTTCACGGGAGAATGCGGTCTTTCACTGAATTGAAATCAATATGCCTATACCTTTATTTCACTTTTAAAAGGGAGAGATTTTCTTATAATGGATATTATGTGTTGGCATATTGTATCGCAATGGGCACGAGGTATCCAATTTACGGAAGAAAACAAACTATGATATGATTTTCTGTTGTCGTGCAAGCCAATGGTTTTGTAACCTATGGGGGTATTTAACCATGCTGCTTACTTTTTTTCTTCTGCTAAGAAGAGTAATCCTGAATTGACCCAAACCTCATTCAGTGGTACACAGGTTCGGTGTGTGTGCACAACACACACATGTTTTAACACCATTCAGCTGTACTGTTTTGGTCTTGAGGGTAAGAGTCTCATATTACCATGACCATGAGGTCAGTGGAATAGCAAGATCCTGACCCTGCCTGCACTATATTCATGATATTGGGTCTGAAACTCTGAAATGAGACTAGTTCTCCCCAACTTTGTAACTAATAACCATATGTACAGTTTTTCTGACTTGGCTGAGTCTTTCGACTTGTTGTGACAAATTCCACTGTCTTAATGACTTTTATAGCCAAGTTATATCTAAAACTAAGCTTCCATGTTCTACTATTCATTTGGTAAACCGTTACCGTTGTTGCGGTATATTGTAACACTGATAGCATAGAACTAATTCCATAAAGCAAACTAATATTCATGTGTGGTAAACAGGCAACAACTTTTAGTAACAGCAATGTTGACAGTATTACTACACCATAGTGGATATTCGTTTGCATTGGAAAGAAGTTCCATTTAATAGGGCAATCAATATAAACCATGTAACTGTAGCTTGGTGTCATTGCAATGTGATTTCTACTTCAATATAAATACCAGATGTACCACAAAAGTGCACGAAACTGGAGTGTCATTTTGGTTTCATCACGTAAAAGGTTGACTCCTTATATTGAGGCATGCCTGCATTACATTCAGTACAATACTAATTCCATTTTTTGACATTTAAAAATTCTTTATAAATAAAGCCTGTTCTATGTACTTATGAAACAAAATTTCAAACTAAAAGTGTGTTTCAAACTCAATTTGTTGTTTCATTTCAAAGTGTTGTGCCTCTTCAAATACAGAAGATTGTCCTTTTTAAGGACTTCTCCTTGTTTTGGGGGTCTTTATTTGAAATCTCCTTAGGGGTTCCAATGTGGATATAACACATTGCATCAACTCATTGGTCACAAGATGACCCCCAAAAACTAAATACACTGTACACAATGTTTCTATTCAGATCTGTCTATACCCTGGTGGACGTCATACCACTGACGTCACCGGCGATCCCATCATGCTCATCCTCATTCCCTTTGGGGCTCTACCTGACCGGTGAGATCTGTTAGCTCCCGATTAGAGTAGAAATTCACAAGGGTTTGGCTGGTATTTGTTTGGCCAGGACTAGGTGAAAACTCAAAGTTGTACCGTTAGTTATGTCCTGATTCCGTTTTTAAGGATTTTTGGATTGTGATTTCGGCGAATTCTGGCCAAATTCGCTGAGACCGCAGGTTCCAGATTTGGTCAGCCAAATTCGGAACCCGGTATATTTCCCCAATACACTCATTAAGCACTTCTACTTTGATTCAATTTGATTGGTTCGGTAGTGTACACTCTCTTTAGGTTTGGGTTACTGTTCGGGGCGGGCATATACAGCTCCCTTGGGCGAGAGAGGCCCGCCCCGTAATAACAGTGGCTTTTTATTTCCAGTTTTTAAATATACTACGAATAAACCTCCATATCGCAGGTGTATTTATTTTTAACTGGGTAGTCTCACTATAATTTAATCAGTGTTTCAGTGTCAATAGTTTTCGTTCTCCCATTCTTTTGTGTGCCTTACAGATTTTTGGCGTCTTAGACAAGCTTATCCGTTGAGTGTCTAGACCTTTTCTTAGGAATTTTTCTTTATTCAGTTAAATCGATTATTCCTTTGGGAGGCATCTTTTGAATTTAGTTACGTGATCCAGAGGGCCCATTGTGCCAGCGTTTCTATAGCTGACAACGATTATTACCTCCAAGGCCCTTTGAAGCCAGGTCGTTTCCCTTAGTTTAATCGTCCTCGGTCTTTGTTTGGCCTTGTAGTAATTCCTCTTTTGTCCTTCCTTGAAAGACTTGTCCTTGTTGTTCAATCACGATCCTTGTGAGAAGACAATTTCCCCTGAGTTACTTGTGTGTTCGTTGCGTGCTTATCGTTTCTGATGACCAAGCCCTGCGCTCTTTGGGCAGGAATGCCGCTCAATTTGTTTTGAGTGGATCCCTATCCGACTTGCTGGCGCCATCGAGCGTGTACTAGAGAGTCCCATTGCCGGTCCTACTGTGTTGGACTAGCGGGGATTCACTGGGATATGCCGAGGGCGAACAGGAATCTCTTCTCCCAAGCGAGTTCCCGTATGCAGGTCGGCACGGCGCGGGCACGTCTGTGAAGGCGGCGGCGTGTAGGTCTTCCCCCGATATTGGAGGGGCCTCTGGTCTCTAGAGATGTGGATTTTTATGAGTTCCATGTTAAATTGTGGCAACCATTATAAATGTATTCTACTGTGTCTGGACTATTCAGAAAAATGATGTTGCCCATTTTTTTCCGTTGACCTTTCTGACCGTGACACCGAGGTCCCCCCCCAAAGGTCAAAAATGGTCATACATCGTCCAAAGTATATCGCCCTTGGTCTCAAAATGGTGGCAAATTTCACAAGGAATATTGGTATAATATTTTTTAATTTTGTTACTTGAAGAGCTTTTCTGTTTTCCTTGTTAGATGCAAATAAGCTATTAAAAAAAACATAATATCGCATAAATTTGCCTTATTCAGAACCCCCGTTGGGCTGAGGCCTGTCCAAAGCAAGAGTAGGCCTCATATTTTTGCACACTGTATAGTGAACCACCCCTATATACACCACCCCATTATACCAAATTGCTATTAATTCCATGGCTAAGACAACCAAGTTGTTTCATGAAAATTTACAAGGAAAATGGTTGATGTCGTCTATATCCCTCGTCTTACCAAGCCTTTTTTGTAACAACGGTTACCAAGGGTGTTACTACCCCACGGAGTTCGTTATAAAGCACCAATGCTTATGATTTTGATACCAGGGGATATTCTGGTCCTCCTGTTTCATTGATACCAATAAGTACCAACATACCTAGTAATGGTGCGTCACAATGACGTCCTAAAGTCATTGGTGGCAACAAAATCGCATTTTCCATGAAAATAGGCGAACATCCAATTTGCGCTAAAATCGTAGGAATATCGGATTTTCACGCGGTTTTCAACTCTAAATGAAATGGGATATGACTAGTTTTTATATAAACAAAGTTTTAGAGCCATACTGCTGTGCATAATAATTTCAAAAATGTAAGCATAAATATGTAGTGGCAACCATCCCCCCCACCCTTCGACTTGAAGAATACCCTAACCCGGTGAAAGGTGCGACCTTCACAGTTTTTTTTCGCTAAAATGACCAGAAAGGATGCGAGCACGATTACCCATAACTTTTTACGAACGCTTTTGCATTTTAGCGGCACCGGAACAAAGTTCACTCACTGTTGTTATAACGTTAACCACCACGATTCACACTACAGAGACGAAAGTTAGTGTTACTAGTTATCATTTCAGTCCTCAGCCACATGTGTGATTTTTAATTATATTCGTTCAACCAGGGGCCCGGGGTGGTCACTGTGCATTGATAAGGGGATATCACGCGCGACCAAAGAAACACTTAAAGGGAATATTTTCAAGATTGTGCACGATACTTACGTAAAAAGGGTTACGAAACCACTGAAATCGTGAAAAAAATGGTGTACTTCTTCACACTTGAACCGGACTTGAGTTTGTATCGTATTTCGGTATTCGGCTCCATTTGGTGTAAATGAGCTATCAGTATAGCCTACAAAGAAACAATTTCTACTTGCTTAGGGGTCCAACTTTGCCAATAACTTATTAAGGTAGGATATTCACTTACCACTTGTTTAAGGGGTGCCTTTTAGACCAATCAAATTAGTTTGTACTTTGTTTACGGTACTTGTTAAAACTCCTTGTTTAGGGGGTGCGGGACTTTGAAATGTGGACTTTTTGGTAAAAAGCATACTCCCCCCCCCCCCCCCCCCCCCCCCCCCAATGGCACTTTTTGAACATCTCATCACTAAAAGTGGACTTTCTTGTCAACTTTCTCTACACTTTTTATTTTATGAACAAAATCAACAAATAGGTTTAGACCTTTTGCCCCTTTTTGTGGGATGTGTGTGTGTGTGGGGGGGGGGGGTGCGACGGTGACCTGCTTGCTGATCTCGGATATTCCCTATCTCTCCATACTGCCAGTGCCCACGTAAGCTTAGGGTATGATTAACATTTTGAATTAGGTTCTGTAAACAATAGACATTACTAGGGGCTATTGGCCTGATTAGGCCACACAACTCTATCCACTTAAAGACCAGGGAAATCATGCATCAATGTTTCAGAAACAGGTTCATCAAAGAAAGAAGCTAAATTGAGAAACAGTGTTAGTCTAACACTTAAAGATTTGTGAACGTATTGGTTTGAACACGATATAACCATCTATCAATCTATGGACTAAGTGACAACAGCCCGGGACAGCAGAAACAATGTTTTCCCCGAGGTTCTGGGTGGCACGTTTTTTATTGGAAAAAATCTCAATTTTTGTGTGAAACATTTTTAACTACCTGTTTTGCACACAATTCAGAGTTACTTACCCATGGGCATTACTAGCAGCGACAGGGGGGATGACTCTAACTTGATCTTGCTTTAGCCAATAGACGATGTGCTGTGGGTCTATGTTTAAAAGGAAACAAGCATCATTACAAATGAGAGGAATCACAATTTTTCGGCCTGTTGCAACTTTTTTACAAACTGTGTAACATATTGTTTTTAATTTACTAACAAATGGTTCATTAATAGCAGCTGCGATGCAATGGGTGTTTGGGGTATGGGCAGGTGGGATGCTCAACACAAATGACCAAAAGGGGACTTTACCACAGACATCAGTTTCACAATTTTATGCCTTCTGGTATAGTCAAGAACCCCTTTTTTCATGCCAATTTTGGTATATGACAGGGTCGGTTTTCAATATTTTCTCAATCGGAAACCAATTTTTCTAAAAATTGTTGGAAAATTTTAAAAAAGTGTCCCCCCCCCCCCAAGTTTCTCAATCTGAGTAAATTGTCCACAAGTTGAGAACATAATGGGAATAAATTTGCATTCAATTTGGCCAACATTTGCCATCTCTGTAAACTATGGGTCCCCTTTTTAGCACGACTATCCGGTCTCTGATGGGATCGAATATGAAAACATCATACATGTGACCTGAGACTAAGATAATAGTATACATAACTTTGTCTCTGAAGTGCGAATTGTGGTTATTTCACGGTATAATATATCGTGTCTCTGGATTTGGTATAGACTAAATCGTCATTTCCTCTTGCACTTTTTCAAAACAAATACTTCACTTTATGGTATTAGGCTAATAGCAAGAAATCATGGGGATTGTGTAGGGTTCATTCTACATTTAAAGCATAGAGTAGATTGTTTACAAATGACTACAGTTGTGCACAGAACTTGAGGCTAACCTTCTTTGGACCGGCTGGCCCTCAAATAAAGGCAAAATTTTATGCTATTTTGGTCTCTATTGTTATTGCATATTACAAGAAAACGCAAGGTCAAATAACAAAATAAATATCATATAGCAATATTCCTTGTGAAATTGCCACATTTTGGTACCAAGGTCGATATATTTTGGACGATTATGACCAATTTTGACCTTTGACCTTGTGTCCAATCACTAAAGTCAACAAAAAAATGGCAACATCGATTTTTTGAATATATCAGACCCAGTAGTATACGTTTATAGTGGTTGCCACCAATTACAATGAACTTCACCAAATTTTACATAGGCCCCTCCACTACGAGCACTGCAGGGCTTCGCCCCGTTGGTGGCCGCAACCAACACCACCACGGCAGCTTCGGTCGCCAGCGCTCCTACTGGGATCGCCCCCGGGCTTGAACCCTGCTGTGGGAGCGCACTTGAAGCTGCCTCAGTCCAAGCCGTATGGGATAGAGGCGGCTTCATGCCTGTCACCGCCTCGCCCTCTGGGGTTTGAAGCTCCCCGAGCCGAGGCTGGTGCTTCCCTTTCGTGGGCGGCGCTGCCTCAGGAGCTGCCTAGGTCCCTCGGGGCCGGGGTAGCTTTGGGTCCGGCTGAGCCTCCCCCTTGGACGGGTGGGGGGAGGTTTCGCCGGGACTGGGCTAAGGCTTCCCACTTGCACAGTAGAAGGAAGAGAAGGAAAGTTGCAGGGGACTGGCACCTGCGGAGGCAGCGGGCAAAGAAGGACACCGCGCTGGTCCTCCGTGCTGGCTTGGGCTTCATGTTAGCAGCTTGTCCCGGCGTCGTTCCATCCGCAGCTCCTCCTCTTCCGGGGAGCTGCGGTGGCACCAAGCCTGTCTGGGTTCTGGGCTTTAAAACCGCCGCGGGGGCACTTGCTGCCTCCGCTGTGGGATGGGCTCCTTGTCCGGCGCAGACGAGGGCGTTTGCTTCCATGCCTGCGGCAAGCTGTTTAAAGAATCATTCATTTATTATGACAAAATGAAGAATAAAACAAAAAATCAAAGGCGACACACTTTTTTGACAACTAATTTGAGTATTTATATGCCACGTTCTTATACTTCTGTGGTAAATTTGATGAAATTTCATTCAGGCAATATGATTTTTCATAAAAATCTAGTTTTATTAACACGTCTTCTATGTGAAATTAGCCATATAGAGGGCGCTAGAACATACAATTTTTTGAACTTTGTAAGGTCTAGAAATGGCACGATTCCCGCAATGGAATTTTTGTTCTGAATTTTTCTGAGGTATAGCTCTTTTGCATTCCCTACTTAGCAGTTTTCCAAAATTGTGTCCGCCATTGCCTTTAAATTTGCTCAAAAAATAAAAGAGACAATTGCATGGGTCAAACGAGCTGTGCGTGGTTGGTACTGGACTGACGCTCGGTGCGTTACACCTGCCGTCTCCTCCTGTCACAGGCCTGTGGTCACCCAGTCCCTTGCTTGGCGCCTACTCCGTGGGACTTCGACCCTGCCTGCAGCCGGATCTCATCCACTGGGATGGGTCTCAGCTGCGGGCTTAGGTCCGAGGGCGATGGTCTTCGGTGCCGCCGTGCCTCAGCCGTCGCTTGCTGGTCCCCCGTGGGCTGCCACCTGGGTTTGGGCATCAAGGGGGGGGGCAGTCCATGATCCCTGTGGGTCATGTCTTGTATCCGGGTCTCAACTCGGGGCAGGCAGCTGGCGTACGGGCAGCCGCCGCCAAGGTTTAATTTGGGTGCGAGTCCTGGCTTCTATGGGTTTCGGCCACCGCCGTCCCCGCCAGCTTTCGGGTACCCGCTCGACCCGGGGGCTAGGGGTGTTGCACCTCATGCGTATCCCCCCGCATTGCCTTTGGGCATAGCTGGCCCCCATGGGCGTTCCTGGGCGGGCTCACCCGGTGTGGCGGCAAGTATCCACCCCCTTGGCTGGGTTCACTGCTACTCAGCCCTGCGGCCGCGCAGGCTCCGCAGCCCTGTTGTGTCCACCAGGGCGCTGCTGTCACAGCCAGCGTTTATCCTGTCCTCCAGCCCCCCCTCCCCGTGCCCCTGCTTTCTGTAGCGGATGCTGGCGTCGTCGGCCTCTGGCGACGTGGTCCGAGAAGGTCGGGTTCGGGGTGCAGAGGGGGGCCAAGACCTCCATCCCCATGAATCTGCTTCGCTGTCCGGATTCCAATGGCGGTATTGGTTTGCCCTGAGCTCAGTCCATGCCAAGGTGTACGAAAATTCTTTCAGATGTCTTTAGGCCTTTGACTCTCGTGCGCCTGGAGCTGACGTCTTGCCTGACAGCGCCCCGATTCGTTTGGGTGCTGCGGCAGAGACCTCTGCTCAGGCGGCATTGACTCTCTGCCTCAGTCCTTTCGCAAGAGGTGGAGCATTATTTTCCCCTGGATAAGGCCATTGTCCAGGTCACAGGGCGCGAGCGAAAGTTGATCGGCCCTTCGAGTTCCTTCGAGGTCCTATCGATAAACTCTTTCGCCGTGCTGGACCCTTCGAGCGGGAATCGCATTCGAGTGGTGCAATCGATAGGGGGAATCATTTTAACAGCTGTTCACTTACCGGGTGTTCACAATGTCCTGCGACTGTCTATCCGTGGGCGGGAACCATCCTCTTAGTGGTCTCTGGCTCACATCGGGTAGCGCACGGATCTTCCTTCGTGTTTCATTATATCGCCCGTCTATAGATTCTGTTTTGCGGTCCGCCGGAAATGCCAAGCTCCTACGTACTGCTGCTTCCCTGGTACACGCTCCCGGGGCGTGGTCTTCGTAATGCTTTTTCTCTGGACTGGTCGGGGTTGAAGGCTTATGCCTTCCCTCCGATCCCACTCATTCCACGAGTGGTGGACATGGTAGGAAGGGTCGACTACGACATAATACTCGTGGTCCCCTTGGCCCCCGTCAGACCGTGGTTTCGTCCGCTGGTTGATGCCTGCTTGCAGTGTCACCTGCGGACAACCTCACTCAGCGGGACTCTCAATGTCCTTTGGGGAGTCACCTGCGGATGTCCAGACGTATCTGGTGACGCTTTCCACTTACAGCTTGGCAGCCCCCTGTCCAGGAAATGTTTACCAGAAGCAAGGATTTTTCTTCCCTCGTGAACCCGCTGCCGATCTGTGACCAGGGGTTGGCAAAGATCCTCTCTCGTCGCTTATTTTGAGCGATGGCGGCTCTTCGCTAAGTGGTGCAGGACGAAATTATTTTGTCCGGCCAACTCTGTTCCTCAGATCGCAGTCTTCCTGAATTCTTGATTCAGTAGTGGCCTAGACACAAACACAATCAAGAATCTCAGGTTGGCGATTCGGTTCTATTACCGAGGAACGGCCCCGGGGGCTGTTTCGAGTGGTGATGAGTTTTTTGAACCGCCTCTTACTTGGCATGTTTTACACCAGGTCGCCAACGAGGCCAGTTATGCCTAAGTGGGACTTGCCAACCGCCCTACGGAGTTTGACAGGCGTGCCATACGAGCCGATGGGCTCCGCCAGTCTGGCCGCCGTTAGGTCCAAACTATTTTCCTGCTGGCGATGGCGTCAGGCCGTCGCGCCTCCGTATTGCACGCATTGTCGGTGGGGAAATTTATAGTTTTTGGGACGTTTCGGTGCCACTCTCCTTTTCTGCCCGGGTCTTCTCCAATATGAACGACCTGGCTTCAGGGCACCCGTACCCCCTCTGCTTTTGCCGGACATGTTGGTTGGTTCTGCCGTGAGGGAGGACTGGCTATGGTGTCCGGTGGGAGCTCTCGATTTTTACCTCTCCCGTACTAAGACCCTTCGTGGGACACGTTGGGTCTGTGAGGTTATCAATCGGGCCAATGCGGTGAACGCCGGCGAACGTGCTACGGCTCATTCCACCAGAGCTGGGGCAAGTTCGGCTGCTTTTAACACCGTTGGCTGGCGCTTTATCAATTCCTTCATAACCATGTGCATGAGGTATAGGAGTCCTGAGGCCGGCGGTTTCGCTCGTGCCGTTCTTAAACAGCGTGAGCATGATTAGTTCCCGGGACTTTAACCGGAATTCACTTATTTGGTGGACGGGGAGCGAAGGTGGGGCCTACTTGTCCTAGGCCTTTAGTAGTTTTCGCTCTCTGTATCCAAGGGTGGTGCTTACCTGCGGCCGCCTTTTGAGGATGGCCTTCGGGTTCGTTCTACTCTTGGGTTTTCTATTCGATTTGTGTAAGTCTCTTTTCGGGCGACAACTACCTCCGGCCTATGGTCGGTGCTAGTCTGGAAAAAGGGGGTTTTCAATGTCGATGCAATTTGTTATTACGGACATTGGAAACCCTAAGGAGATTTCAAATATGAGGGAGTTTGTTTGAAAACAGTATTGTTTTCTTAACTCCCGTTATTTGGAAATCTCCTTTTTCCAATGTCGATCCCTTCCCACCCAGCCCCACTGGTTGTCGCCCGAGAGGTGAACCTATGGGGTTGCGGGAAAGAGGATGAGCATGATGGGATCGCCGGTGACGTCAGTGGTATGACGTCGCCAGGGATCGCCTGAATAGAAATTTGTGTATATTAGTTTTGGGGGTCATCTTGTGCACCAAAGATGATGCAATTTGTTATTATCGACATTGGAAAAAAGGAGATTTCCAAATAACTGGAGTTAAGAAAACAATACTGTTTTCAAACAATCATTTCGCTTCATCTAGGTGGCAGCTGGCTAAGTGCACAACCCTATCAGCACTTAGATTGTTATATCACCCATAACAGCTCCCCAATTGTCGCTTGGATCAACGAGGCAATTGAGACTAAGTACCTTGCCCTAGGACACAAACACATGATTACTAATGATCACAAGTCCTGCGCTTTTTGCACTGTTGTATTGGAAATTGTTGTGCATGTATGTTGTAAAGACCCCCCTTGAAAGTGGCTAGGCTTAACATGCCGTATTTGTCAAGAAATGGCAATTTTTATGCATTGTTTACTAATAAAAGTCAGGATCCCGACCTTTTTCAGGTCTAGAAACAGTTGTGGCATCTTGAACTAATAGACTGCTATAACCCTCGTCTACTGAATGGGGGTGGTTTTCAGGTTTTTTCCCCGCCTTGCTAAAAACCCCTTTTTTGGGTCAATTTTTGTTGTAATTGTCAGTTGACATTTTATGCTCCTTTTCATGTAAAAACAAACATCCATCTCTTCTGCGAGAGAAGTACCAACATGCCTAGTTTGACACAGGAATATTACAGACACTTGATTTTGGTACCAATGGATGATACGTGTATGGTCCTCCTCTTTCCATTGATATCAAAATTAGTACGTCTGAATGACATCATAAGACCTGTTTGCATGTCAGCAAAACTGTCCATTTCCATATTACACAGTGTAGATAGAATGGGGAAAATTCATATACAAAATTTTCACCTAAAAAGTTAGGAATATCTGATTTTCATGCGATTTTTGGCTCTACTTCATGGGAAATGACTAGTTTTATACTCTGGGCATTCTAGTGCTATGATAGAGTGTTTGAGTTGAAAATTGCAAAATATCAATTTTCTGCCCTTTATCCAATATTTTCAAACTTTCCTCAACTTTAAGATGTCATAGTGACATCATAATGGGAATGTTGGTACTTATTTTGATACTAATGGAAAGAAGAAACTCTAAGCTATCCTGAAATCCTGTGGTACCAAATTTTTAGGAATCGGATATTCAGTAACAAATTACAGGGGGTGGCAACCACCCTCTTCCATGGCTGAAAAAATGTAAATTTCCCAGTAACAGAAAGCAGCCATTGCACTACGTTAGTGGTAGCCGGTGTAGAGGAATGTGGCCCCCTTAGAAGCTGAAGCTTTTTGAAAAAATGACAGCAAAATCATGTGATTTGGTGCACTATTTCTCATATTTGAGAGTCATCATGAGAACGTCAATGCTGAATGCTGTGTGTGTGTATATCACAGAAGATTAGAAAAAATGAATAAAAACAATGATGATAATGAGATACGTTCATACGTATGTCGTGTCAGCTCGTCTCGGTAGTCTGTCACTGCATGGAAAAGCACCCAGTATTAAAACGGCACAGGCACATTTTCACAAAATATGAAATTTCTTCAATTTGCTCTCAAATGATAGTCTAGGCCATCGGAAGAATACATTTTACACATAAAATAACATACTCAAAAACAGATAGGGATGTTAATAGGAGGTTAAAGACATCCAGGTAATTTGTAGGCTAACTTTTAAGTTTTTCATAACTTTACTCAACAAATGTGTATATAATTACATGAATATCATAGACTCGTACTCATTGATATTAAAACCACAAAGGTCACAAACCGATCATATAATAATAATAATAT